>JYFJ02004132.1:0-34700 GCA_000934665.2 Catajapyx aquilonaris
CTGTTCTGGTGTTCGCTGGAGGGTTTCACATGAGGTCACTAGCTGCCAAACCACAGGCCAAATCCGTCGGAACTGGCCAGACCCGGGTGTGTCAATAAATAGGCCTTCCGGTCTGTTCATTGTTGGGTGCAGTTGGCGCAACTGAGACAGGTCAACAGGCAGCGTTGTTTAGTTACCAGCAAATAATAGTTCTTGTAGAGTCAGGACCAGGACATGCCTTACTCAGGGGGCCTGTTTGAGGGCCGCCCAAGGGCTTCTAGTGTTCTAACAGTACAGTCTGCATTGGGCATTCTCTCATTAATTGGTACATGCATGGGCATTGGACCTAATATCAGCAGGTGCTAAGACTGGTAACTAAACAACGCTGCCTGTTGACCTGTCTCAGTTGCGCCAACTGCACCCAACAATGAACAGACCAGAAGGACTATTTATTGACACACCCGGGTCTGTCCAGTTCCGACGGATTGGGCCTGTGGTTTGGCAGCTAGTGACCTCATGTGAAACCCTCCAACGAACACCAGAACAGGCCTGTTTCCCACGGATGACCCTTTTTTCCCTCATTAATATTGTTACATGGGCATTAGACCTAATATCAGCAGGTGCTATTCCCGATTCTCCAGAAAGAGCCAGAAAGCATCTCTTAGCAACCACCTGCTTATAAACAAGCAGCTTGCGCGATTTTTCCAATAACTACTGGTGCCATAAAGTTGGATCACCCTGTATATATATAGTATATACTAGTATATAAAGCTAAAGGCAATGGATTTCTTAGAGTGAACTGCTGGGCCCATGGCCCCGCCCCCATACAAACTTCTCTCCTCCCTCCTCCCCAACTTCTCCCCCCCACCACCACTTTGGAACCATAACAACATGTATCCCTCCGCCAGAGCCGGACAATTCCGATGGTGCTTATGCGCGCCGAAAAGAAGTGAAAAGAAGAGATTCGACGAACACCGTTGCCTTGGATTCGAACGATGCTTCGAAATTACGCGGGCACGGATCCCGATGCTCTTTTGTCTCTCACCTTGAAAGTAGTCCCCATGTGGCAAGGTTGCTGATTTTAATTTTTCTATTACGCTATTCTAAATAATGCTTTAGTGTTCATAAATTATGTCAGAACCAAATAATTGATATCGGTCGAATTCCTTTTTAAAATACACCGTCAATTACATTTATGTATTTTCACCTGGCAACCTTACTGTGACGCACGGTCATACAAGCGACCCCATTGGTTCGCCCGGGGGGGGGTGTCTGTTCACTCTAAGAAATCNTGTCTGTTCACTCTAAGAAATCCGTATGTTGAGTTGTATATGCTGCAGTATAGTAATACCGAATGTCCAGAAACACTCACAAGTCAGTGTAATTAAAACTAAGCAGGTCTGCTATGCCAATGGCGAATCCAAGGCTTGATGGAAGCATAGTGATTATTTTGTAGGGAGGTAGACACAAGGGGTTAACCACTTCGGTACTCCGGTGTACACCTGCAGTGGTACTCCCGGGTACGGTACTCCTTAGGTACCTTACTCTTTGGTACTCCTTGAATTTTGGTACTCCAGTGGACACTTTATAGTCGAATGGTTAAGCCCTTGGGTAGACCGTTGGTCACACATGTGCCATTGTGGGTTCAGCTGCAGGTTCAGCCGGCGGAAATACCTTACAATGGCACCTAGAGCAATATAGCACTCATTCTCGAATCATTCACAGGCTCCGAATAATATACATTTGTCACCTAAGGGCCGTTTGCATCAACGCAAATTAAGGAGGAATCTTGTGATTTCATTGACAAAATCGGAGATTTTCACTAATTTACAACTGGCCTAGTTAAGCCTGCTAACACTTCAACATTTGTGGTGCATTTCCCCCCGGTCTCTCCAGAGCATTGTGGAGAACTCCTGTGTTCCACGAAGTAGCCTACTGTACATTGATGGTGCCACCATAGATATTAAGGGTGCCACGATAGACATGGCGCCAGGTCTATTTCTCTTTCAATCGCCGCATTTGAAATGCGGCGATTGAAAGAGAGTAATAAAGAAGGTTATTACTCTTGAGCTTATACAGAGAAATATCCGCTTGAGAACTCTAAATAATTCAGGGATTCTTGTATCAATCAAAATGTTATTTTCCCCACACAGCCGAGTAATTTGCACAGCGTCCTTTCCCAATTGATTGTTTGCTCGCAGGTACGTAAAAGTGTCGCCTATAGAATTTCTTGGTGGGAGCCATATACGGTACTGGGTTCTGGAGAGTTCAACAGAATAAGCAATTTCCTCCTGTAACATCCGAATGTTCAGTAACCGTCCTTTTTGTACGTTGTCATTATGGAATGAATGTTCACCGATCGTTCTTATGCCTCAATTTTAACATTGAAAACGTTGATTGGTACGGCATTTTAATATGTACAATATCCATTTGCTGATTAGCCTTTATTGGACGTAACTTGTTAAGGAGTGTTATGTTAGCTATATTGTCGCGCATGAACTACACATTATAAAATCCAATGTCCAGTATTGAACATTCACTTGATATTCACTGAACGTTTACCTAACACTGGACATTCAGAACATTGACATGGGCATTCGTGGACCTTCACTAAATGTTCACATGTTTCTGGGGTCAGTAACAGTGAGGTCATGTCCAAAGGGGTGTCGTAAAGATATCTGAGGTAATGGTTGCGTTATACCAGTCCAATAATTAATATTCCCGTAAAACATGGGCAGATATTTTTACTCGCTATATTAAATCAGAAACAATGAAGTCGGCCACATGTATGATTTTATTCCTGTATACTTACTGCACCGGTATAATAGAGGCGTACCATGAGAATTAGAAATGAGGGAAAAATAGGATTTTAAAAAAGGTCTCACATATTATATCATTACTGATACAGGGTTCCTGGACGTTTTCAAGTGAATATTTTCCATCAAAATTTTCCCTCCTTCCCCAACTGTCCCATATTGATCAAAATAATATAAAGCCCTTTAAGTAAATGCCAGTTCGGCCAGTCTAATAACGCGCATCCGTGAGAAATAGGCAGTATCTGCTATCGTTGAACATAAGAGGCTGCCATTGTTCACAAATATCATTACGTGCATGTCATGAACAGCCTTGTGAACAGCCCATACACTATACGTATACCCTACCTCAACTCTAACAAAAGAAACCCCACATTACAATCAAACGTGACTCAATCCCGAAAGACAGTTGGATCTGAAGAGAACATCCTAAGCTACGTCAGTGAGTAGTTCCATTTCCATCAGCACTCCAAGCAAACCTTCCCCATGTTGGGCTGCACTCCAGAGCATGTCGGCAACCAGAAGAGGGCCAACACGGGGCGGTGACAAAGTGCAATATTAATTTCCCACCATCCGGCCATTTAGGAGGCCACCCTGCAGGTTTATTTGGTGGGGCTTTCCTCATTCGGGGAGTTAATCTGTCCGGATGACTCACTGTCATTCAAATGGCTGCAGAGATGAGCCTAGAACCGTCCTGTTGTGGTTTCTCCCCACCCACTCTGTTTTCCCGGGTATCTATTGTTCCGCTTGTCGCTATCCGTAAAAGTGGGAGAACGGCTGATATAGTCGTCAATAAGACGTGACGGCGTACGCCTAGTACGTCACGTACTCATGTGACGTCACATCGTAATCCGAATTGCGACATGCACGCGCACGTGCTATCGATAGCCCCCCGCATCTGATATATTCAAAGGGCCGGAAGTTGTAGTGGCGGTATAACTATGCAAATGTGTTCCATTAACGTCACTCCGTTTTTAGTGATTTCTATCGGGTACGCTCAGGTTCAAAATGTGCTAGCCATTAGATTGTACTCGATCGGTTCACTTATGGGTGCACGTGTTGTAATGAACTAATGGTAGACACTCGTAAAAATTAATAAAAACACTCATACTGAATACCTGTGCGTTATTGTACGCGTAATTTCGTCCACCTTCTGCAGTGTTTACATAATGCAGCAATGATAGCAACGCTCTGTAACAATATGAATTTGTTTCATTATTGTCATATTACATTGTTAAAGCGTGGTTGTCTCGGTGAAATAGATGATCTATCCAGGATTTAACGGATTACTGGCCCCAAATACACTAAACCCCTGTTGTTGGACACCCCTACATGTTGGACACCCCTCAATGTCGGACATTTTTTCAGTAACCGTGGAAAAGGCTATCTATTTGTATGGGCACATTAGCTCTTAAGTTGGACACCCCTCTATCCTGGAAGTTGGACGCTTTTTGTCACCTAAGGTACACAGTGAATGGGATCAAAAATCTCCGTCCAGCCTGCTGATTTTTCAGGTCGTTACTGTGCGGTATGCCTTGGCCTCCCAACCAAAAGTGAAGGACACCATTTACGCAGCCCGAAAACTCATCGAAACTGAAATCATGGTGTCTATATACTCAGGCCAAACTGAAACAGTCCAGGGTGACTGATTTCTTTTGTAAAAAGTGAGCGTCCATATCAGTCGCAAAATCCTGTAATGTTGTATTGTACTGTACTTTAGTCTATCTGTTCTCTACGGATAATACATTATTATACTGTACACTACGTACTGTAATAGTTTTTATGAAGGTGTTTTCTTCATGTTAAGGCATGCATGACCGTATACCCTCCACAGTACTGTATACTGTAATACATCTCTCTAAGTTAGACACCCCTCTATATCGGACATTTTTTGTGGAACCGTGAGTGTCCAACTTAGAGGGGTTTTACTGTAATGAATTTCATCCGTTAAACCATTGGTATATAATCTAAGTGACGCAACGGGGGCCTAAATATTGGCGTGCTGTCGGATGGTGACAAGCTATTTATAACCTTCAGAAGCTGGGCTGGGAATTATGTGGAAATCGGTTGCTGCCGAGAGCATTAGCTTCCAAACAACCCTGTACTGTACAGTCTATACAGTAACGACTTATCATCATGAGTGTTCGACTTGGGTGTAAACATCGAAAACAAAAACAACCTGTAGGTCTAATAAACCATTTAGTCAACTCTATTTCTGTAGAATTTTCACTATGTGCTTACGTTAGAGAATGTGGCAAAAAACTACACGGCCGCGGCCGGGATAAAACTATAGTCAAGACTTGTCAATTTAAAGCACCTGAACTTCCTTATGGTTCCCCGGAGGAAGAAGCCTTGAGAACAAGACGAGCAAGGTTAGTTCCAAAGGGACGGTAAACTCGTAAAAAAGAAAACAGCGCGTTATCCGCAGGAAATTGTTCATCAGCATCATCGCCTCGGAGCAGCAGATGGGAAAATTTTCTGGGAAATAATCATGCGTTTCCAGCATTGTGAAGGACAGGGAACATCAACGGCCTCGGTGTGTTCTACTTTCATGAACTTATGAAGGGAATAAGGGCAGGTCGTATGAACACAAATTAAGAAAATCTCCATTTATGACTGGTTATGTAATTGTGAATTCTATTCGTAATTGCACATTTTCTCTCAGTTTTCATACAACCGGCCCCATAGTAGTTAAATATATTTATCACACTCTTACATTTTTAAGACGCGAGTAAGTTTTGGAGCCCAGTATAGTTCGAAAGTCCGATAACAAACAATTGTTCTCAATAACAGGTGCCCTTTCAACTAGCATTTGAATGGCGCAGGAACAGCTATTCATATCCAATCGGTACGTTTTAAAAAGAGAACATCCGACGGCTATGAGAAGGACAATAGTGCTGACGCTTGTCAGCAGGAAGGAAGGTCGGATGGTAAAAGACGTCAGTCGTTTCATGAATGACAAGTAGTCTGCCTGAGAAATGAGCCATCTACAGTTCAGTGGCTTAACTGCGATTCAGAGAAAGCGTACTACCCTCGCACATATTCAATTTGGTCGCAACAAGTGCGTATCACGTGTGAGACGTCTTCGTTACGAAAGCATGCATGAGTTGTCCTTGGCAATGACAGTGCGACGGAAGACAAGTGCACTTGCGGCGCACTAGGTAGTAAATACTACATTCATTCAATGTTATCGCCGTCATTTCGGTATACACAACGGTGCATCAATGAAATGTCCCTCTAAAATGAGGCGGTAAAAATGCAAGACTAATATTGCACTGTATATTAATGTTATGTTAAATAAGAGGAATTAATATATTATTACCCAAATCATGCTGCAGGAGTCAACTGTCAACTCTTTATTATTGTTAAGAAGCGCCTCCAAGAATGGTGAAGAAAAGAAGTTAAGATAACAATTGCTAGGAATTTATCATGTATTGAAACCTTTGAATCTATACTTCACTCTCCAAAGTCCAAATAAAAGGGATGGTTTTTGACGTTTCAGATAAAATCTGTGCAATTTTTTGGCAAGTTTACGGACTACTTTTTAATTTCATATGAAAACAAAAAATTAATGCTGGTTAACTACTAGTGAGACCGAACAGTTTCAACTGAAACCGATGCAACAATAAGAGGCAACGCATGTTAAACGTGGCGAAATATGGGAGCATGAAGAATAATCATTCACAATCAAATATTGTAAAAACCAACCATATGCGATATTTTTATGGATATGTTTTGATTAGTGACCCCATTCACTATTTCTGATTTAATTGTAATTATTATAGAGGCCTTCAGGAGGTCTTGCCGTACCCTTGTTGCTGGTCTGTGGCATACAGCGTAGGCGGATCGTGACTAAATTCCCCATGGTAAAAGATAAATGACTCTTGAAATGACTACAGGTCTGCGTCATGAGTACTTTACCATGATTATTAGTAGACCTACTTGTATGATTCGAGGTTTTTAATATTGGACTGCTTGGCTTGATGACACGCCACTAATTCATGCAGCTGTATAAGTGGGTGATTCAGTGAATGCTTCCACATTAATATATTTAGCATTATTGTTAATGTTTCATTATTTCAATTTATAACGTTAACATCTATATCCTAATAATTACAGTGCTCAACGGCCATTGTCAAACAAATCACATCCATGCTCCAGGTGTGTTGTAACTATTCATTCTTAAATTTCGTGTAAGGTACCATTTCTATGGTTCACAGTTGTAACTCTTGACTAATGCATGCAAGACAATCTCGGTCAAAAGCAGTGTATTTGCGCTATTACCTTTAAACTATACATGAAGTTTCAACAATTTCTGCCGAAAACCCCCCTCCAATGATTTATTTAATATTATCACAGCACCAATTTAAAGTGACTCACTGCATATCATATCAAGAGCTTCTAACTCTGTATGATATGCAATTGAGTCGCCTCCCCCTATATACACCATGCGTGACATGTGTGCAACACATGACGTCACGACGTTTAAAAAAAACTCCAGCTGGAATAGGCATATCAATATGGTTGAATAATTCAGGAGAGGAAGTTTGTAGTGGTGGGTTGATAAGGGTCTGACCTACATTGTGGAGGGCACCAAAAAGTTGGCGTGATCTCCTTCACACACAACGATATAGTAGCCCTATGCCGGATACTACGAATAGAACACCACTATTTTCTACCCCCTTTCCATCCCACCCCACCATGACCACTTTCCCCAAAAAGGCCCTTGTCCCAATTCTCGCAAATTTTCCGTCCTATACTTTAGGATGGGATATTGTGTTGAGGTGGGTCCTGGCTCTTGGTCTTCTGGGATGCTAGCCAATATTTTTGGGAGACGGGACTAAAACGGTGCCATTTTTTCTCTCACGTGAGATCATCGGACAGTGTTAGATACAGCCCGAGTAAAAGCTGGATTAATGCCATAAATACGGCAACAATCGTATTTCAACTCTATAAATACGTTCGCACATGTTGAGGATTTCCGGATTGTGGTGCAGTCATTTGCGACATATTTCGACAGAATTGTGGCACGCATATTGAGTTCACCGTAATGTCACGCTAAGTGTAAGCCCCCACGCTAGTCAATAACGTTACACCAAGTTTCGCAACTGTCGAAATCCAATATCGCGGGTACTTGACCGCCGACGTTGCGGGATCCCCGAACTATCAGAAAAATAACCACAGCGGAGTCTGCGCTGTGATGCGGATGCTGCGACCTATGGCGAAAGGTCAGAAAAATAATAAATACCCTACGCAACTATACAAGTGATGCAAACTGCCTTGCATTATAATCGCCCATGATTAATTTTAGTAGCGCCACTTAATACAGTACTAGGTAAGGGTAATAAATTGAACATAACTCTGGCATTAAGACGGAACCAGTAAATTCTAATGGTTACACATTATTAAATGAGCAATTAATTTGAACCCAACAAGCAAGCCTCTTTTATGGCCTTTCAACTTATTGACCCCCCCCCCCTTCCCCTGCAATAAATAAATCTGCATCAATGTACATTCCAACCCACTAATTTTCCCCTATTGATGCATATCAGGACTATGTCACCCGCGTCGCAATATTAGTTATGATACATCCATACGAAACCTGAGCTCTAGTCATCCCCTAGGCTTTCACTATTCACCGCAATATGTTCGCAACCACTCATAGCACGCACCCCCACCTTGCACTATTGTGTCCTCATTGAATCAACCTGATAGTGCCGACCTTGGATTAAACAGCGATGATTCATACTACCCTCCCCCCCCCCTCCCCCACATGAAACTACGTCACCCCAACAGAGTCGCGCTGATTGTTAATAACAATTCCGCGTGTATTATATGCAGTGGGTACGTTGTCGTCCTTGGGGTGGGCAAGGTCCCCCATTCACCTTGAAAATGAATGACCCGTCCCATTCGCACCGTGCTGCCAGCAGACGCCAACTAGCGTCCTCCACTCGCATCTGCCCCGATATGAGTCATCGCCCATCGCGGTAGCTGCTGTCTGTTTGCCGCTTATGCCAGCCCAGCCAGCGCACATTCGTGGCTTGGAGTCCGGAGCGCGTGGTTCGGATTCAGAGCTGCTCCATATTACTTGTGTGGACTGTACAGTGTTGGAGGAAACAGCTGTACTGGCGGTGGATTTCTGCATTGGCACGACGGTTCGGCATGATTATTCTGGTAAGTGGAGGTGTTTGAAGGTGTCTGGAGTGTGTGATTTACCGCAATATATTGTTGGATATTGTCAAATTCATGTATATTCAAGCAGGCACATTTTATTTCCAAGCTGACATTTTTACAGATAGGGAAGATTGTAAATAAAATTTAAATGGACAGTCAATATGTAATTATATCGTGCAATCTTACTATTGGGCTTGTAGTGAGCAGGTAAAAATGTATTGGCTTCCGCCTGGAGCAGTCGATATCATAGTGACAACGTGTGTACATGGTAAAGTGCAATATTTATGACCTGGGGCTTCGATTGTTGTCCTCGGTACAATGCTGCACCTTACGTGTAAGTAAACAAAGTAGTATTATCTGGAAGATAGGTTATCAGGCCATTTTTTTCATCCAAAGGTGATATATACACCTTATGAGTCATAGCTGGCGTGCATCCAAGTCTTTTACTGTATATTACTTAAAATAATCCCAAGTAAAAAAAATTTTGCCGCTTGCTAACCGAAGGTTGAAAGACGGTAGGTTTACAGTAACTAGCGCAACGTTTGAGTCATCCGACAAGGCCATAATAATGTAATATTGTTGAAACTGATGGGTCAGCAGAGCAAACAGGAAATACGTTAACTAGAATGTAACGCATGATCTCCACTTGTAGATTCGCAACTGGATCCCGGGCCCGACTCCCACGTCATATTTGCGAGGATCCGGACGCGAAATAGTTTTCGTTTGTTTGTGTCGAGTGTGCTCTCACGAGTCATAGGTTAAGTCAGCGGCAGTTCCCAAAACAGTGATATCACTTTTTTTGCCCCTTTATTCCCGAACCTGTTTCAAAATTCAGTCACCCCTGCCGGCCATGATTCACGGTGGTTTCGCAACCCACGTTTCTAAATCGAGGATTAATCAGACAACATTTGCATCAGGGTGACTAAAGCTATTGTAGGAGTTGGACTGGGGGTGGNGGGTGAAAAATGAAAAGTGACAAAGCGATAGTATGAACGATACCGATTATTACATATGTTTTTTTTCTCTCTCTCTCTCTCTCTCATCTTCTACTGGTCACTTGTCTGATAAGGAGATGTGAGACGTTGAATCATCATTGGGCTTGGGTCAACTTCGCCCAAGATCAATGGCCGGTTTGTGTCGGCACGTGATCACAGATCCGAAGGGACTTTTCGTAGGCCTGAGCTCGGTCACGTAATCCTCGAGTGTCTTTACGCAATAGGCTTTTTAGGTGCTTCGAAGAGGATGCGTCACGGATATTTCGCTCTTGAGTCAAAAAGTAACCCGGGCAAATTCTTCGCGGACTTTCTGAATCATCCGGACAGATGTGGGCTCGGGAACACCTTATAAGTGGGTTTGGGCAAACCCCGGGGCATTCCATCAGGGCGTGCTCCGTTCGGATTATTAGTGTGACGGGTCACTGTAATTATTATAGCCGGCTATAATGGATGGCCCTATCGCGGGGGATTGTTCCGTGTCGACCGGTCACTTGTCAAATTAGGGCTGATAATGTGCAAAAAAAATAACATGGTCACTATCCTGTAAAATGACTTTGAGACATGAGTAGTACGAGCTGAAATGAGTTTGTGGAATTAATGCTGATAAGTTGTACATTGTACCCCCAAGCAGTGGAAGTGAACTGTAATGCGATCCGATTTGTTAAAAAAATTAATGGCGAAAGTCTGCGTCAGACGATACGGCTCCCATGGAATATGACTCCAGAACATGGGACGTCCTAGGCTGACACGAACCGTAGAAAAATAATCACCTTGATTTACGCCAGCCCATATGAACAGCGTTTATTGTCTTACCGTCCCGAAAATAGACATTTATGCTTACGTCGGTATCTGTGCTAGCACGTGACCCCTGCCTTACTCACGTTTCTAATTCTGATTTGGATGCTGGGGAGTCTTTGAGGAGGGCAACACACTGAGATGGGGGAGTTGGAAAGGCGTTTTTCCTAATTTTGGCCCTGGGGCTGTTCCTTTCTGAGCCAGCTGGCGAGGAATTTCTTTTTGCCCCCTCTCTCCACCTACTGGATATACCATACAAAGCTGAGGGTTCCTGAGGAACCCTTCCACTAGGTAGCAAGGGATATACGTGTTTGGCTGGTTGCCCTCCTGGAGTCAACAGCCCACCTCGTGTGAAGCTGCCTGCTTTTACTCCTAGTTTAAAACGTGACTCATGGCCAGATTATGAGGTCCCTAGGCGCGACTACATGGGCAGGGCTGCACTTATCTCGACTTTTGTACTTGTCAAAATTCACTCAGGTAGGAAGTTTGAATTATCCAACGAGAATGTCACATTGCAAAGTAATCCTCCTTAGAGACAAGTCTAGCCTGATCCCCCCCTGATAATGCAGCTGCATACCAATGAATGGCGTGCCATATTGGCAACTCACCATGTATTTATAATCTGTCTGCAGGTCTGCTGAAGAAGCCACCTCGTCCACGCAAGTTCCGGAAACTACGGATGATGTCTTGGGAAATCGCATTCCCCCTCCCTCCCCCTCCTCCTTCCCCTACTACCATGTTGAATGATCGAAATAAGCGTGATCGACTTCGGTTAGCCCTAAGTCGGAGCCTGAGTGAACCTGGAGAGGACATGATTGTGACATCCCCAACAATGGCGACAGCTCCTTCTTCGGGGCTTATGACGCCCGTTGTGGGTCAGGGTTCAGTCCCTCACAAGAAGTTCCGCGTGGAAGCTGTGAGCCTTCCAGCCAGCCCTTGCTCGGAGAGTTCAACTCTTCAGCGTGCCCTCACCCTCAAGAGAGTGCGCAGCATAGGACCGGAGATGCTGGCCAAGAAGCTCCGGAGAAGCGGACTGAAGCAAAATAATCCCGGATTCCTGCTGGTGGATTGTCGCACCTTTATTGCCTACAATATGAACCATATCAGGGGTGCCATTAATGTCAACTGTTCCGATCGGTTTAACCGCAAGAGACTGCAGCAGGGGAAGGCTTCGTTGTCGGACCTGGCTACCACCAAGGAGGGCAAGGACATGCTGAAGAAGAGATGCTACAAGGAAGTCATCGTGTACGATGACAATACGTTAGACTTGGAGAGACTGCCGCTCAGCCATCCTCTTTACCTGGTCCTCAGTACCCTCACTGAAGACAACCGGGAACCATTCTTCCTCTTAGGTAAGTTACATGTCCTTATTCTGTTGTAATTACTGACTCAGTACCATGTAACCTGCAAGTCATTCTAGTGTAGGCTACACCTGAATCGCTAGTATCCGTTCTTTATTTATACACCTTGTATCGACCGATAGGCACGTTCACCTGAACGCATTAATGGCACGGACCTCATAAAAATTCTAACACGCAGGTAGGAAACGGTTCGATATTTTCTACCCAGTGAAGGACCGAAGTAGCGAGCATTCCACAAAAATGACGAAAGCTTTCAGGCATTCCCCCCTCCCGGACATATTTGGTACTGTCATGAATGTAAATCTGAGCATTATGATTCACTTTCGTTGAGAAACCAAGATTCCTTGAACCCCACATGTTTGGCAAGAATGTTACCCGCGGGATGGGGTGCACGTGGAAGGAAAGGATTCAATGGCCGGTTATCTTCGGAGAAAATGATGACCCTCGCCGTCTGCTCCCTTAAGTCTCAAGGATAATGTCTCGTCACCTGAGACGCGCCCGTAACCATTATCTCTAGTCTGAGGCTGCTGTGCGAGTATCATGTTCATATCACTGACTAAGAATTTTTTTAGTATGGATTTGCATATGCCGTTTGTTCATTATTCAAGAATTTTTGTTAAACTTTTTTGAGAAAATTCAAACTGGTTAGACTGGCCCGACAACTTGCTGAGGAAATGAACGCATCAGCGTGACATGCATCAACTTTTCCAACACAAACAATGCATAACATGAGTGAGCAGCGAACAATAAACTCGATTTAAGATATAAGTGCAATTGCGGGATTTCGACTTAGCTAATGAATAACTTGCACTTTCTATAGATAAGGCTGCATCTGCAACATACCTGTACCGACGGTTGCATAGTTTCATGGATACCTGAAGGTCAAATGCAATCGGTGACCTCAGACTTTGCCACTGTTCTTTTGGCACACCCTGTACACGCCCGTTCTGGATTCTTCCAACCCAATTTGTTTCGCAATATAATGTTAGCATGCATACGTGATTCACACACGCGAACACTTCGCGTAATATCCGGAAATGTCCTAATCATTTGTTGAAGCAAAGAATAGAACAGGAAACAAAAAAATTGTCCCCATTGATGAAAAGAACCAGCATTAACGTCAAACATCAGAAGACTCATGAACGACAAGCCGGAACAGATCAAACAGTAATCTTCAAACATGAGTGACGTCCGAATATTTTTCCGGGTGGTCATCCGAATTTTTTTGTGCCCTCCATATACACTTATATCCTTAGTTAATATTGACATTTCTTGCCGGAGGTTCAGGGTCTTTTGCACACGCTCGACTCTCTGTGTGGCATGTTGTCAATTGAACATGGTTAACCCTTTTACTCAGTCAGTTGCGAGGATTCGAGTGACGTCAGTGCAATTTTTAAAAGGCGGCGCGTTTTTTTTTTTTTTACTTTCCTAATTTTATTTTTTTATTTTTCGGAGCCAATTTGCATCCGTCCCAAAACACCCTACACTTGGCATGGAAAATTACTAGAGAGGGGGTCACGCCTTGCTTCCTGGCAACGAATGGGTGACTAAGCAGTTGCACGTTACAATCCTTCTCATGTGAAGCTAAATGGCACACGGACACTTTAGTCCTGGCAGATAAAGACCACTAGTAGAGGCGGCCTGGCATACGTCAGTGATATTTTTCAGCCTTGCTAAGGACGATGCCGAGAATGTACCAACCAGCTGGTGCTTACATCACCGTAGACATTTTACATGCACGTTTTTTGTGCGTAAATATGCGCAGTAACAGGGAAGTCAAAGCAGTTATCGCAAAAAAATACGTATCATGGAAAAGGCTTATGTATAGTAAACAGTCGTGACACTCGCCAGTTAATGTAAAGAATTCCGAGTGGCGTAAAACTAGGCTCTAGATCAAGCTTCTGAATTATAAGCTAATTCTTGGGGACGTTCCAATATGTTTTTTGAAAGGTTCAGAATGCCGGATCGGTATGCATGTCACTTCAGTGGATTTCACTTTAATATAGAATGTAGCGGATACAATTTCAGAATACTACAGTCAATATGCTATACCGCTATACACATACCGAGTAGGCATATAAATTCCTTCAGTTTTCAAATGGAATCCATATGCAAATTCGGGATTGGAGGGTAATGATGCAGCATAATAATGAGCCCATGTTCCCAAGCCCTTACATGCCTCTCAAGAAAGTAGCTCCCATTATCATGAGGAAACCCAACTGGGTAACATATCAATTCGTCCTTCTTGTGGTTGCCCAGGTCGAAGTAAAAGCAGGAAGTCGATTGCAAATACAGGAAACGAGCAAACGTTTTCTCCAGCGTGCGAATTTCCTCTCGTGGGCCGCCCTATTGGACGTATTCCTGCACACGTGGACAAATTTGGGCATGGACAAACCACAGTCGCCCCTGACCTCAACTAAACCAGGGGTTGAAGACCAGTCCCCTGGGCTGCACGATGCCTTTGCGATCTTATCTGGCTGACAGTGGTACCCTCGCGTGACGTCACCAAAAAATCTCAGCACAGATTGATATACATGCCGGGGAATGCGAAAAAGAAAAGAAAAAAAAAAGTTGTAAGGACTCCTACAAGGCTGCAGTTGCCATGTTTGGAAGATTCAACCTTGGTTTAGGAAGTGATCGCGAATGACGCGATTAGTCCGACGTTCGCCAATATATTCTTGTGCAGTATTCCAAAACTTCCGCTTAATGATGCCAATATGTTCACTATGAGATCAGTATGATTATATGACGCCATTTTGACCCTACAACCGAGATTTGGACCGCATATAAAGATTCCACTTGAGTGTCCCTCTTCTTTGGGGGTATTAAATCGACGCAATTCGGTTCTTCTCTGAACCAGCAGACAAAGAAATGGTTGGTTGTAAAGGAACCCTGATGGATAACGGTCCCTTTTGCCTCAACTCAACAGAATGGTCCTGGGAGAGAGGAAAGAGGGAGAGGGGTGGTGGTGAAGGAGGAGCAGATGGAATTCCAGGGTGGGGAACCTGGTTGTAAACTCAAGACTCTTCGGAAGACAAGGGCCTGTTGGACCGGACCAGACGCTAGTAGATGACCTTCTGGGCCGACCTACACAAGGCTGCCCACTTTGGTTTACTAGCGAGATATTTTGCTGGTGCACGTACAGTACAGCAATTGCACCGTGCTGTAACCCTGATTCCATCGCGTGTATATGGAAAAACAATGCAAGGATGACTCATACGCGGACAATCTTATGTGCCAAGACCTTGTTTTCGTAGGCTGTGCCCCTAGGTTTCTGAGAAAATATGCCAGGATTCGAGTGAAAATGAGAGTGCAGTCGGGTCAGTGACATTCCTGGTTGTCGCGTCTATGTACGGCTTGGCAGGACATGTTCCCTTCTTTTTTCGAAATACGTGTAGGAGCTTAGGGTTGGTCTGAGTGGGATTTGTTGTTGACCTAATGAGTCGCCGCGAGTAAACAACAACACTCACCAGTCGACTAGTCGAGACAGATTTTGCCATTACGAAATGCTGGGATGGTCCGACACAAACCGGTACGTTCGGGGGTAAATTGGTATTAATCCTACTGCTATTTTTATAGAGCCGGCTCGTTAGTCATGGCTATTATTTCGTACGATGCTTTTGAGCCGCGGTCGATTCTTCGAAAATAAGTCCCGCTATGGAATTAGTATCCTAACTTATAGACACGCGGACAATCCACCTGTGAGTCATGGAATTCCCCCCCCCCCTCCTAACCTTCGAGGTCTCTTGACGTCGTTGAACTGCACAAAAAAGGACGCAGGCGCTGAGACGCATTGGTGTACTGTATACATGTGACGTACTTCTGGAAGGATTTCCCAAATGCGGTCGCGTTGCTGTCACTCAACGCAATTTTATGAGCATAAAAGACGCAATGTCACAACTCTCGTGGAACTTGACGCTCTCATTGACAAAAATATGACACATATGCTTAAATGGAATGATCTCACCACAGTATTTGATGAATGGACCAGTGTTCTTCGAAATCCAACAAACTGTTTGCACAAATGCTGGAAGGCAGATCGATCCAAGTCCAATAACGACTTACTTCCCTCCCCAATCTGTTAGCTTCTCGGGCAAACATTTTCCACCCCGGATGAAAAGTTTGCAAATGTTTTTAGTAATCAGTGCCTTTTTCTCCCTATTTGCCCTGTTGGCGGGAAAATGTTGCCACTTGGGAGCCAATCCCTCCCTCCTCCCCATCCCCTCTTTTTCGTCCATCCATCCCTTTTATTTCCCCCATCATATCCCTGATTCATGCCTGGTCCCCTAACTGGGTGATTCAAAGGTCCCACCCACCCCCCCCCACCCTCTCCATCCCTCTTTTTACTAAGCCCACAAACGCGCATAAAATAATTGCGCCCCATTGGGCTAATTAGAATGCAATGAGTTGTCACTTCATTACGTCACACCTATATACTCCAGCGTGGATCTAATCACCAGGTTGTCAGGGGAATAAGTTAATTGACCATGTCATAGTGTTCGGGTAGGGTATGGGGGGGTGGCGAGCAATTTAAGTGGTTACAGGACATCCTCCGGGGATTTTTTGGGGACACCCTTCATGTGCGGGTGGGGAGACGGGGTCTTCCGTAAATTTTAATTAAGCCGTCCAGGATCTTCATCGAGGGGCAGTTACAAGAGTTTTGCGAGTCCTGAGGGAGTCGTGGGTTACTGGAGATGTGATTCAATGGGTCGTGTAATGAAGCGCTCGACTGAGCCAGCCAATCGGGAGAGGATTTACTGGTTTGTTGCCGACACCTGTAGCTTGGTTTGCATAAGCCACAGGATGAGAGTTTGCATCGTTGGTATGTGCTATGATCGAGGACTTTTAAATTCCAGAACATTTGGGGCTATTGTGTAATTACTATCGGGAGGGATTAGATATCCGTACCTATAAGGCGCAGAATATCGCTGATAGAACTGTTCATATCATATCACTCGTAATTCATGCGTTATACAGCAGTATGACTATCGTTGTTTGCTTCAAGTTGATGAATTATCGTCGCGCCTCATGCCGCGATGTATTGGAATAATCTTGCTCATTTCCTGCAAAAGCATCAGAACTGATAGGTGAGTCAAAGAAGAAAAAAAATCCTCACTGTTGATAAATCATAATCAGAAGAAGCCAAGGGAAACCACACTGACATGTCCTCGGCTCAAAACAATCCCGGTCGGTTAAAAACAACTGCGGAAACGTTTTTGGCCGCAGCTTTGAAATGTAAATAGTGTCGCACGGTGGCATGCTACAAACAGAAATGGCGGGATTGACAGGCATGTGTGTCCCTTTATACACCGATTGTCGCCTGAGTGAGTCAAGCTTATTTCCTGGGCTACCAAACGGATGTCCCTTTCCGCTTCCTCTTTTCCACGTTGGCCAAAGGCCCCTCTCCCAGCAGCACAGATGCGTTTCGGTTACGTAAACTTGGGGGACCATTCAGCTCTGTCCGACCCATGAATGGAGGTATGGCTCGGTATAGAACATGTTTCCTAACGTAAAGTGGCCTTGACGCAAAATGTTACATGGGATGGGGAGAATTCGTGGCCACGCCTATATGCTCTTCGTCTGTGCTGACCCATCCAATCGCCACTCACTATCGTATCCCCTGTCACATTCGAGGACGAACAACACGAACAGTCGAACGTATACTGTACGTGAGAGTTGTAGTGTGAGTACGGTGATCAAATATTACTACGGTACATACAATTAATCGTTGGGAAACAGAGGATAACCCCGTCGTATATGACCTGTAGTAGGTTATACTTCGTGCACCGAGAGCATTGTATTCCTATCACAACGCAAATACTCTGAAAATGGAGCTTCCGTCTCCTCCCATATAATAACCTATGGTAAAGCACGGTAGGTTCTCGTGTGTTCACGCACGTCGGTTTTTTTTCCATTCTGGAGGATGAGCCAAAATAAAGTATGACTTATCTCCAAGGTCGGAAATGTATTTTGCCATGACCGTCCATAATGAAGGTTCCGGATGAGATGCTCCGAGTTGACGTAGTCCCTAATTGGTGGACCTTATTTTCTTCCGATTATAGGTGGCCATAAAGAATTTTACCGTCAACATCGCGACCTCTGCGAGGACACCCTGATGTCCTCCCCTCGCTTAGGAATCAACACGAACCTGTCGTGTCCAGCCATGGACATTCCACAAATGGTGCCTATGGACATCGAGAGTCATCCAGCATCCCGAGTGCTCCCCTTCCTCTACGTGGGCAACGAAAGAGACGCATCGGACCTACAACAGCTGAAAGGTCTTGGCATCGGAAGTGTCCTGAACGTGACTGCGCACCTCCCGGGCTTCCATCAGAAGCATGGTATTCGTTACAAGCAGCTGCCGGCCGCCGACAATGGTCACCAGAACCTCAAGCAGTATTTCGAGGAAGCATTTGAATTCATTGGTGAGTCTCCTCTTGATATTAGGGTGTTACAACAATGGCTGTCACTCTCTTTACAAATGAAATTTTTGGATGGCCCATGTTGGAACACCCTGTCTCTATACAACATGTATTACATTCAGTAACCGGTTTAATCCAGAATGATGACATCATAAACAGTTCGCTCTATGTGTGTGCTAATACGTGCATCGATGGTGGTGGGCAGGTTAGGGGAGGCATCTGCGATCGTGGTTATGAATATTCAGAAGCCCAGGCCACAACCCCTCCAGCACCATACACACGCAGATCTCCCCCCCCCCCTCATATATTAAAAGGATATGGTCCCATTTTGTACTAAGTACAAAAGCAGGGCCTTCATTTCAGGCACGTACCCCTCCCCTCATGTTGGGTTGAGGGGCGCCTGCAAACTAGAGGAATTCATTAAACCGCGGTCATTGTTTTTTTAATCAACTAATTAACTGCATATCGACATTGGGGCCACATTGTTGCAAAACTAATCCATCAGTTTGATGTTGGGCCGGGCTCATCGTGTCTTGTTCCGGAAGGATTTTGCGGGCGAGCTCGGTTAATCACGAAAATCCGGAGTGCGTGAGGGACCAAATGGGGAGGACTTCCTTCACACCAGTGTCCCACAGCAGGCCAGTGTAGACTCACCCTGTTGTCTGGGATGGGGTAAATGACGCAAACCCCGGCTCTCCCGTGGGACTCCCCGAATTGTTGAATGCCGAGGGAGGGGTAGGGGGGAGGGCGAAATCTCTCCCTTGCCAGCCAATTACTTAATTCAATCCAGGCGATATCTTGTGGAGAGGGCGCACAAAGGAAACCGTATCAATTTGTGATCACCATAATTGGCTTTGGATTCAGGTTTCCCGGAGTGAGGGTGGGACAATTTGGGTTAGTTCGAGGATAAATGCTACCCATTTATCATGGCTGATTTATACAAATGGAGTCGAAATTTTTGCGATGAACTCACTTATTACGCATATTATCAGAACAAAGTGGCACGCAGACTGCATGGGGAAAGTAACACGCCTGGGTGTCTACACAAACCGCAGTCAGCAATGATTCTCAGAAGAAACCCTGGGTGACTACAGGGAAAATTGACCATACGTACTTTCCGTCCTTCAGATAACGATAAGCAAAACGCTGTATAATATGTGAGGTGGCAGCCTGCAGCTGGTATGACTCATCACCAAAGCTGCACCATTTTTGTTGTCACTTACTGAGGGTTTCTGACGTCGAACGTACCCGATATAACTGTATGTAAATATATACGAATTACATACCGGTATTGCAATAGTACTTACTGGTGTTTCGTCTGTAGATGAACGGAGCCACCTTCTGCTAAATATTCAGGTTCATGTACCCGGATCTGTGTCTAGCCCGCTAGTCCAAACAGTTGACCATGGATACGCAATATTGTTGCGTACGGGGGGGCAACGCAGTTTTATCAAAAGAAGACTCTATTGCGTGTCACACGGCCATTGGCCTTATCACGAAACCGAATGTAACCTCAGGGGTGTATTTAATTTTCTTCTCCCCTTTTTCACCTGTCTGTAACTCTCCTTTTTGTGTTAGTTTTTTACTTTGGGGGAAAATCAGCCTCGCCATATGTTTCTTGATTCCGGACTAGACGATACGAGCGAGCAATCGAGTGATAAGCTTCGGTCGACATATGTCGTTTATATGGCCCACAGCTTAAGATCTCAGCAGGAGTTTAGACGACGCTGGTGACACACGTTTTAGCAACGTTTGTCGGTGGCGACAGGAAAGGGCTAATAAAGCCTCGTGTAATTTGAACCTTCAGTATTATAAAATAACGGTGGCAGCCTTTCCCCCTTGTACGACCCTTATGAATTAACCATACCCGATATTCAATGCCCAAAAAACGGTAGGGGTGAAAAATGTGCAACGTACAGTACATGGAAAACGGCTCCCTTCTTGTTTTGAAAAGAGTGACCCCGAGTGGCATCTGGGTTCGACCTTGCCGAGGAACTCGATGCAAACATGACCGCCTTGCCTGCGGGGAGGTTAGTGGCCAAGGAGATAGGAAGGAATGTTCGGCCTCACTGCCTCTCGTATAGCAGCTTATTATCACCGGTTTTTTTTATTTTAAAAAAGGAAAATAGAAAACGTACACGTGCTCTGATTTGTATTGTGTTTCGAAAAAAAAAGGGTGTGCATAAAATAGCAGGAAGATAAACCCTTTCACCTGCCATTCACGCTCCGTTCTCGTTATGATGAATGCATAATTGACGATGTGTGCTGTGAGTCATGAAGTTGGCACACATTTTTACCGCGAATATTATCTACTCTTAAAAATTACTTTAAAAAAACACCAGGTATGATATTATGATATTATGTCCTAAGTGAAGATGGGGTTATAACCGGATTTTCATATTGGCCAAACTTTTTTTAGTTATTTGTAACACCTGATCTGTACAACCTGAGAAAATAGTTAACCATTTAAATCCCCAGCCATTTGCAATGTTAAATCGCCGCCAAATGTCATCCGGTTTGTGGTGCAAATACGCTAACGGCAAAGGATCAGCATTGGTGAGAAGCGAGGCCGCCTGAGTCAGCACTGGGGGAAGGCGGGGGAACATAGGGAGGAGAGGGGGGTTGAAAGCTGCCAGCTGCTGACTCACCTGCCCGCCGGTAAAGGTAGATCGAGTGGAGAAATGAGAAGGGGGGGAGGGAGGGAGGTTCAGATTGGCAAAACGTATGTCGGTTTCGAGCCTTTTGTTCTGTACACGTCTTTGTCACAAAGGGGAAGAAATTCCTTCAATAAATCGATTTCTGATCGTAACAAAAGGGACAGGTGTAATGAAAATTTTCGGCAGGTGTCTTATATGTTTTTTTTTTGCGTGTTGTTATGTTGGCCGGCCTTTTAAATCCGGAGGTTGTGAAAAGCAGGTGGCAGGAAAACGGTACTAACTCGGGTATGTTGTAAGCCCGCTTCAAAAAAAAACCTTGGATTCTTTTTTAAAACGCTGTCGTTACTATTACTTTTAAATTTAGAAAAGGGTGGGAGAAAGTTCAGGCCTTTTTGGTACACACAAACGATCCAATTTCGACCCAACCATTAAGGGTCAGCGCACCGTGAGTCACAATAAATCTGGACATTCTTCACGTGACGCAATTTCCAACCATCACACGTCCCACGCTGAATAAAAAAAAACACACAACTCATTCCTTACCTGGGAAAAAATAATGCCTGGAGCTAACTTGCCAAGAAAAATTCCCCTGTAGTTCATTACCTCATTGCTGATCTGTAAGCCCCATTCCGTGATCACCTCACGGCTGTACACTCAAAAATTCACCGAAACAGGTCACTCACTAACCTCCCGTGACGTAAAAAAAACTACGCAATTTTAGCTTTCAATCTTAAGTACTATGAGTCATTCAAGGGCGTCTTAGATACCCCCCCTCACTCACTCACCCCCTCTCAGTACCCTCCTTTATGTTGTAGGTACTTCATCCCCTTCCACTTTTCTGCGATGTATCGAAACTCGAGCTACGTCTTTTTAAAGGAATTCCCCTCTTAGACTTACCCTCTTTTGGGATGGGGGTCAGAACGTAAGGGAAGTTTTATAAGAGCTGTGAGTCACCTTTAGGGAGTCTGGGAAGATGAGAAGGGAGGCTTTTGCTTAGGGGAATGGTTATCTCGAGGTGAGGGTGGGGGCTGGAGAAAATGGGAGCACCTTTTTTTTTCTTCTTGCCAGGAAGTTGTAGGGGGAGAAGTCATCAGGGTTTTGGTTACATATAGAAGGATGATTCAGTGATTCCTTCTCAACTGTGAAAAGCTAATTATCGAATATAGTCTGATTGAGGAAATGTTCTGGAAAACTGGCTTTATAGTTGGAGGGTTGCGGCATGTATTATTTGTGCCTCATTTTCCCGTTGGTAATTACAGTGTGTTGTAACTTACATTTTTTTTTTCCTCTCCGAATATATCCAGGTTTGATTCCCACCTGCTCAACCCAAGCTATTATAACAGTCAGTGGTCTGCAGTTATGCCCCGCCTGATTAGCCAGTCTAATCAAAAATGTCCAAACTAGCATGCAAGAAAGCGTGTGCCCATTACTTTGAAAGGCTTTGGGAACAATTTCTCTCATGTCGGGCATGAGACCTAGCTACCAAGTCTGCCGTTCACCTGGAAAGGGAGAGGTGGGAGAGGGAATGAAGGGGAAGGTAAAGGGGGGAGAGGCAAGGAGCGAAACGAAGATGACTCACACCGAAATTTTGCAAAGTTGGCCTCGGGACAAGAGGAGCATAAAATCACGAGTTCTGATCTCTACGCTTCTGCCTATCTGTTCGACCAACCGCTCTTCGAAATGTAAGAAAAGTCCTGACTAGAAAACCCACCTTATCCAGTTATTTAAACCACGACATTAGCTTCCGCGTTGTACCGCTTGTTTAGAAAGGGACCAACAACCTCTGGCAAGTAGATCTCAGTTGTCCTCCTTTTTCCCTCGACTCCATTCCAATCCGTGCACGTGTCTTCCATGGACGTGCACTTGTCATTTTAAATAAGGAACGAACAGCGCGACATTGAGACTTCTTTATATTGCCGAATTTTTTTTTCAAGATAACCTTGGATTGCGCCACTTGCTCAAGGGAAACCCTCTGTATGATTCACCTACTGTTTTCATTAGGGAAATAGGAAAGGTGGTACACCTCCCCCCCCTTTCCTGCATGAGAAATTGGAACACATTGTTCCAACCCCACCACGGCTCATTTCACCTGCTTATTTTCTACCCAAACAATGGCCAAACCTCAACCGATTTTTTTTTTAAACTAGAGAGTTGGAGGGGGGTAGGAAATGGAATGGGCACATCGTTGACAACGACTCGGGAATCATAAAAAAAGGGATGTGACACGAGGGGAGACATATACTCTCAAGGGTGTGATTATGCTTCGTTATTAACCCCACTTCACTGATTCACCAACGCGGTTTCGTGGCAGAGAGCCAGAATAGCGACGAAGATGATGCAGTAGAGAAAAAAAAAGTTTTAAAAAACCACTCGAAAGATGCCGCTGGGGATTGGGGGCATCCCCGAGATTTTGCTAAATGGGGGATGACATACACAAACATTGCAAAAGAGTAATTCCCCTTCCATTTTTATGAAGATGTTCGCTTCCCACGAATTATATTTATGTATTGCAACGCGTGAGATTAAAACGTGCAACAGCCTTCACCTAAGAAACTGGCACGTATGACGCACACATTACAGCAGGGTATATTGTGACCAGTACCGCAAATTTTATACATATGTTGTCATGGGCAGGTTCTGTCCTAAGTGTCATATAGTGCATGGCTATGACAAATGACTTCTAACCGCAAACTATTTGTCCTTCTCAGATGACGCTCGCAAAAATGGCTGCAACGTTCTAGTCCACTGCCAAGCCGGTGTGTCCCGCTCTCCGACCATCGTCATCGCCTACATCATGAAGCACAAGCTGATGACCATGTTGGAAGCCTACAAGCTGGTCAAGAACCAGCGACCTATCATATCTCCGAACCTCAACTTCATGGGCCAACTTCTAGAGTTTGAACAAGGACTTCGGGCTGCCAAAAGTGAACCCGACTGCAAACCGTGTCACCAATGCTGTCATTGGACGCACCAACCAAAGGAAGAGGTCTCCTCCGGATGCAGTTGTAGCGTTTGACCCTGACTTCAGCCCCGGTTATCTTAGAGACTTGACCAGTTCATGGATGAGAATGAACTATTTTTTTTGCGCTTGTTCAGCTGACTACAGAAGTGCCTCAAAGCATGACGTGGTGCTTTTAAAACCTCTTTAGTTTTGAATATTTTTTTTCCATGCGTTTTCGAGAGGAGTCTGGCGGATGGAGGGAGGCATGACCTGCATTTTGTCAGACCCCCAAGTTCCTCCGACCAATAGGAACGGAGTTACTAGATGATGTGTATAAATCTCCGTTTAGGGCTCCTTCGAAACCGCTTCAGAAGTCATGGCAATAAGGCCGGAAAATATCTTGTACCATTTAAATCTCACCACAGATATTAAGTTCAATCCTGACAACCTCATACGAGGTTTTAAAGCATCACGGCTATTGTATATATCAGGGGTGTGAATATATATTTTGTAACCGTTGAGGGTACACACCCCGGATGGAGATTTGAAGCTAGGTAGTGTGCATTAAGTTTTAAAATCAAAATGCTGCCACGACAATTACAGGACTGTTGTCAAAAAAAATGCACCTTGTTTCTGTGAAACTATAAGTGTATACCTCTGACAATATTTTGGAAACACATGGCTGAAGTCTTCCCCGTTCAGTAGCCACAAGTCGACTTGACATGTTTTAATTTTTCAACTGTAATGCACACTACAATGGTGTGCTGTCCACCCCTCCAGATTCACACCCTCCTTTTCCTTTACCCCCCACCCCTCTTATTCCAATTTTTTTTCTGCAAACGGGAATGGCGAAGGGAGAACTTTCTGTGTGACGTGTCCTTTCAAACGGTGGCGCTTCCGCGGCATATTGATATAAGGCCTTTTGTGCCCTGTCAATCCACGGAGGCCGCTCTCCCAGGCCGGGGTCATTTCCATAGCCCCTTTCCTCCCCCTACCCCACCCCTCACTATTCATCGGTGCATTAGTCACCAAGCCAGGTCCTTTTCATGAAGTCTAGGGCTACCGAATTAGAACCGGCATTATCAGCCATATGTTCTCATCTACAACACAGTCATCACCCACCCCAACTGTACTTGGCCCCGAATTAAATCTGGATTGTATTCCAGCTGCATTTGGGCGATTGAACCGACATTATTGGTAATCAGGTTAAGCTGCTGCCACTTGTCACCTAAGCTATCCCTCCCCATTGGTCCAACCCTCTTGTTTGGTCAACAGAACAGAGTGACCTCACTTCGATTTCTGACCCCCTTCAGGTTTCATCTGTTCCATCCGATGACGGTCCCAGTATTAGCTCCTAAGGAGAATGATTTACGAGCTCGGTTCGATATGCGTCTTTTGCTACCCCTAGCACACTCTTTGCCACGCCCCTCCCATTTTTTCAAATGAAAAAGTGATTTCATCTGCTCAGAGTCAACTAGGGTGGTTCAGCATTATTACTTTTTTTTGTCCTAAATATCTAGTCCATCACGTTAGTCATAAGAGCCAATTAAGTTTACTACATCTGTGATGATTGTAATTCAACACCTCAACTGCGAGAGTGTGATGTGTGTCGGCGATTTTTTAACGCCCATGTTCTATTTGTACAGTGCTTCACTTTTTAACCATTGTAATATTAAGCCTCTATTTATATACTACTAAATCCTATTTGAAAAGAAAAAGGAACATCTATTTAAACAAATCACCTCGGAGTCACTATTGTCTTGTGTAACTGATCCAGTGACATGTTCAGAAGTGAATAAAAAATATCATGAATACAACACTGTTGTTTTCATCCTATACCTTCTGGGAGGGTCATATGTAGGTATTATTCCAGCCACAAACCCTGTTTAAAAAAAAAAATGCAATTCGTCGAAACAACCTTCTCAAACTCTCCTGTCACGCAGACAACATTCCCTCACAGGGCTATAATTGGGAGTTGGTGTTATTTTCCGACAAGCCACGCCTCTCTTCTCTCTCTCCCCCTCATCAGACTCATCTTTGGGATGTTGAGGGAGATGACTCAGTTGACCTGAAGATGAGTGTTGACATTGATCTTGGGTTGGGGTGCGGTCCAGCTCTGGCAGGGAGGGGACTGGAAGATGAGTTCGAAGTGCGGGGGAGATAGATAGTTACCACGTGTTCCATCTTCGAATTGGGGTGGGAAGGTATGGAGGGGAGGGCATTGATGAACCATTCACACGTAATGGGTCTGCCAACCAGCAACATTGTACTAAAAATCAATTAAGTGAAATTGAGAGATGTATGTTGCATGTATTTTGAAGAATGAGGATATAGGCTACGACCGTCGCCATACTAACGAGTCTTTCGTTACACCCCCATAATGATAAGCCTGCGGGGCTACAAATTGAGGGCTGAGAAGGAAAATTGTGGCTCTCCGGGATGCCGATAAGCGTCAATAGACACCCAGTCAGCCTCAGTTGTGTGACTCACATCCAGAGGGATAAAACCAAAACACTATATACTATATCCCCCAAACGTGTCTCCCCGGTTTTGCCTGTGTGTACAGTCACTGAGTCAACCAAAGTAACTGACAATGTGTGAGGATATTTATTCAGTAATGGTTTCCTTTCTAATGAGGCGATGCTTGTCTGAATCACGCGGCTATTAGGACGCTCGGGGGTGTATGGGGAGAGGTGGAGGGAAAGGGGGGAGGGAAACAAGAGATGGGGAAGACATCATCACATTGATTTCTGGGTCTCTCACCCCCCCCCCCCTCCTTTTCCTACACCCCCACCGATTGCAAATAGCCTATTGATCCCTCCAATTCAAAAATTAAGCTCCGGAGCTTGAATCTGGGATCCCTTTATCGCTCTTGTCCTTTCCTATTTTTTCCAACTTATTCCGATGCAGGCCACCCAACAGGAAAAGAGAAGACAGTCTCATCTGATAGCCATGACATTTCCATAACAACACGGTCCCATATCGGCCACTTGTAAGCCGCAGACCAGTGCCTATGCAGATTGGGCTGGCTTTTGTTGCGTAATTAATGAGACGAGGGGTGGGATTCAATCAAGCTATGGCCAGCTTAGCATCAACCAGTGAGTCTACAATACTTCAGACTTTTTTTTAAAAGAAAGGTCAAACGTCGTTCAGATCATTGTCATTCTGATGATGTAGACTAGTACTTGCTTATGTCAAAAATGTCATGATAATCCTGGAAGGTTGGCTGAGCGCAGCACAAGAGAGGTCAACAGAATTCCATACAGTGCAGGATGCACTGAAGGTCGTTACCTTGTTAATGAGTTTAGCTTGCTTCAGGTGAGATGTCATGTAGTCAGCAAGATGGTTCTATTTCGCAGAATTAAAATTTAGAAGTTTTACCCCGTATCGTATAGTGCACATAGGGATTTTCCGCAAGTGACATTACTCATAGATTCACGACTCATCGCTGCCACAACATCAGATAGCACTGCAATGTCACGCCACGTAATAGGACGTCTTTTAGCACGATTTCTACAAACTTTTCTTGTCAATAGTCTACTAATAGGAGGGTTCTATATTGTTCATATACCCATATGAGACAATACGTGCATGCACAGGGTGTCAATAAAGTATAAAATGATCATTACGTCATCTTTTATAGCACAAATAGCTCTTCATCTCATTAAGTGGCTAGAATAGGAGGCACTAATTGCAAACCCAGTCCACCATCCCTTCTAAAAGCATGGAATGCGCTCCAAGGCACACCTGTTACACAAAAGGCCAAATCCGCATGGCGTCATCCACTCAATCAGAACCGCACAGTCGCACACACATGACCTCACCACATATGACACACACGGCGTTCTAAAAGTGAGAAAACTGGTTCCAAGTGAGAGTTCGTTGTGCTGCACATACTGTATACGCTGGTGGGCATGTCCATTGACGCCACGTCTCGAAAATTGATGGTCCAACGGAGGAGTATAATAAAAAACAAGAGTGGTGACCATCCTTGCAAGTCACGCAGTGTGAGCTCATAGACGAACATAGAGACCCACGTGGGTTACCCTAGGTTAATACCCTCGCTACAATAACACTGCACGTTCATTTCGTAATTTAGAACTTTCATTTAGAGAGGCTAAAAATGGCCACATACTAGGCCTGCAGGTAGAATTCACGATTTTGATGCCCGACTGTGCTGTTAGTGAATAAAGACCGTCATTTTGCCGCCAATGTTCCTGTAAGACGCAGGGTACATACTTATAAAAAGTAGATCCGGTCTATAAAATAATAATGTACGATTATATCAGTCTTGTATAATTCCTTTTGAAATGCATCGCTTCGTGAGAGTTTTGTTGTAGAAAAATGAAATAAATTCCCAGCCTGAAGGTATTCAGTATTATTATTATTATTATTATTATTATTATTATTATTACGTGAAATATCTTGACTTTGGCTTCTTGCCCGCTTATTCGTGTTTTAAGCCCATAATAGCGTTATGAAATGACATCTGTTCTGGTGCCACGGGATTGCTTCGAGTAGTTGCTTTTTTCAACTTGTTTGTCACAGGTAACCTTGAGTGATTAAGAATATTGTGCTACTGGTTTAATGCAGAAAGGATTATTCTCCGAGCATGCGTGTTAAAATTATACCAATCATAACGACAAAAAATGTAAGCTAACTCTTCCAATGGTACCATCACCAAGCTTTTTCTCTTTCACTTTCTGTGTTTCCTATCTCTTTACTCTTCTATTGCCATTACATCACGCATGAGTTGTCACGCTTGTTCAATGATTAGAAGCAATAGAGATCCCCATCGAGAGGAGTCCGGCACGCTATCTTGTTTGATTAATCCCATGTAATATGCCTCGGTACCTTCCAATACCCAGTGACATAACATAGTAGTACGGATGGGAATCGATACCGAGACCGCAGATGGTCTCACATACAATTAATTAGTTCCCAACTTCATTAATTGAATTGACAGTCTGGAGGACGCCCTCCATTCGCAGCGTGAGGTATGTCCAAGAAATAAATCCTGAGCAAGTGTCAGTAGATTACTATACGTAATAGATCCATCCTAAACTGGAATGAACTCGTTGGAGGATAATCCCTCATCAGCAGTTAATAACACCGTTGGTCGCGTACCAATTTTTTTTTGTCCGTACCTGGTATGCCATATGCGTTCCACGTGTCTTCGTAATATTATAATGCCCTTGAACACTTGATTGGCATGTAACAGTCCGGACGCGCTTTCCAGCCAGCTGTCACGGCTAAAAATTTGGTGACTAAACCCCGGTAATACTGTAAATAAAAACACGTGGGGGAGGTGGCAAACGGTTTTCCTTTGTGCACATGGGGGCCACGTGGCAAAATTGGGCCTTAGGCTGACGTCACAAAAGTCGCGATCCATCTGTCTGGCGGATGACGAAGTGGTCAAAAGAGAGGAGGGTTGCCCCTGGCCCCGGTGAGCTGTCCTAAACCGAAAGTGACTAGAAAACGTTCCCCCATGACCCACCCCGCCCACCCTCCAATATCTCCCCCCCCCCCTCCTTTTAACCCGACCAATATTATACCACCACCTACCCCAACCATGTGTATGCCTGCTGTCCAGCAGCCTGAATATTTAATCGAAGTGAATCACTCGCACAAAATTTAGTGATTTTCTACCCCCCACCCCCTTTCCCACTTGAGCTAAATTAAGTCAAAGCGGGCAGCCAATTTAGCACCCTAGCAGGAATATAGACATGTCACGGCCCCTTTTTTCGCTAAGATGAATTAATTGGATTTTAGTTTTAAAGTATTGTTAGTTTATGGTCTCATGTGTCGAAAATATTCCAATAATAATAATAATAATAATAATAATAATAATAATAATAATAATAATAATAATAATAATAATAATAATAATAATAAATATTATTTAACTATTGTCGTTATTGTTATTGGATAATAATAATTATTATTCCATAAAGCGTGCCATAAGCTGACAATTTTTATAACCTTTTTGTGGGCTTATTTAGGAACGGGTTAGTCATCTCCATGAATCGCGTAAAGACATTACAAAATAATGATTTCATAACACGAAAAGGCTATCAAAACACATGTAGTACTGCACAAAAATAATAGTCGCTATTAACCAACACTTTAAAAAATGAGGGCGAGTGAACGAAGAGGTTTCATTCCATCACCATCGTTGAAATCTCCCCATGAATAAATCTGTCGCCACAATTTAATAAATAGGCGCAAATGAGTCCAGACCACCCTGACATAGAAATTCCGTGAGCTGACACACACGATGAGTCCTACATGACTTTTGAGCGATGAAGAGGCCTCCGGGTGACCTCAGCGGAAATTGCATCCACTTCCCTCCCTGATAAAACCCGCCAAGTGTGCTGCCAGAAACGACGATACTGCTTTTTTAGTAAGGGGTGTCAGGCTAAACGAGATATCCTGCTATTCTATGAGATCACTCTGCTGTAGTTCCCATGTATCGCTTAGCCAGTAACCACATCGCGTGAACTTTATAAACAATCGTCGAATTACGCACCCACAAGTAAACAATAATTGGTTTCGTGATAGTAAACAAATGAGTCAAAAAGAATGAGTCCAATACTTTACTCAGTTCTTCTGTGAATTTGTGCATGAGCTGTCCTGGTTGATAACATGTACACCTGTACTCAGTGTTTGGCTTGTTCCACAAGCAAATATAATTAACAAAATATACATCACTTTTCCTGCCTGTCCGACCAGACTCAGCGCGTGATGCATCCTGATAATGAGGTGTGCAAGCCCAACATTGACACCCAGCCTCTATCTGTATATCAACACGAACTAGTCATGCCCTAAACGTGCATGTTGTTTCACTTCTTCCAGACCTCCGGCAACAATTCGCTGGTGACGAGGAACGATGACATTTTGGTGCTTCAACCACTTACATGAAACCCCCTCACTTATAGGATGAGTACTTAGCCCCATCAAATGTCGCGCTAAGCCCTAACACCAACATTGTTGTCGCAGCCCCTTTGACTGTCTGTGACAAATGAGAAGCTGTTGATCATGCAATTACCCGTATTATTGGCTCCGACTCTGATTGAATAATCGAGAAGGGAGCAAAAATTCGCGAGACTGTCTGGCTTCTTCCAATTCCTTGACCACTCATCTTCCATACTGACAAACTGTAACCGGGAGGTGGTGATTCATGAGCGTGGACCATTAATCAATGAATTAGTAAACACGTGGCATTGGGTTGAGGGCTAATCAGTCGGCTGGGCCTTATGTACTGGGCGGATCAGGTTCGTATGGCTCATACCCAGTGTGATTCACCCATCCCTCTCTACTGTGTATACCCCCTGAAAAGGTTGGAAAGGACAACCCAGGGTGTGTCATGCACCCCCTTCTGTACCCTCACTCACTCATTCATTCATTCACCGGGNTCCCCCCCCCCCCCCCTCAATTCAGTGCGAATTTTCCTATCCTCAATCACCGCTTCCATTATTTTTTTACCCCAGTCCCCAATACTCAAAACGTTCGAAATCAGTGCGACCTCTCACCCCAATGCTTCGAGACCATTTCCATCAAGCGGGTCAAAGTACAGTTTATACCGATAATGAAGTGTATACTCGTTATAAATTCAAAACATGTATATATTTAGGTTATTGCCTTTTTATATGCACGCATGGACTTCATTTTAACAGATGGCCATGTGTTAAAAATCCTCTCACGTGGGATCCATCCATATATGGGTCAATTTCTAACCTGCACCGTTACTACCATCACCTGTCAGACGACACCCTTAAATACCAGTCATACCACATTACATATAACAACAACCATGTTATTGTCCCCTTTTGATCCAAATATCGCAATAAGTTCCCACGCTACACTGACTCAACCCAAAAAAAGTGAGTGGAATGACAGAATGAATCGAGAGGCGGCTGACAAAAAAAATAAAATAATAAAAACACCACCGGTTGACCATTTGGAGCGTACAAGGATGACGCGGTTGCGTCCTGGGTGACGCAGCCCTCGATTACTCACAGGATTGGATGGATGTGGAAACAATGGCGGGACCCAAAACCACTCCAGATCACGCGTCCCAAGGACTGAGAACGCGCTAATATTGTCCCCATCCCCGGATAATCAGCTTGCTGACCTCCCCCCCTATTCTTTTCTTATTCCTACCCCATCATCCATTCACCATCCAGCTGTACCGTTGCTGCTGGTTGCCGGGGATGAGGTCAGGAGATTTTAGGGAGGGCGAGGGAGTGACACACAATGTCAAGGGTCAGCGTGACGTATATGGGAAGAGGCGATGTGTCGCTTGGGTGCTTCCTCACCCTGGGGGGGACAGCCCTGGGGATGTATGGGGAGAGATCACGTGGTTCAATTAGGGATCATCGCTTCTTCATATGCTTCAACTCCCCCCTAAACGCCAGTTGGGCTCTGGCTATCCGGATAATACGCCACAATGGCTTGTATTGCTGGTGTGTGCAGGTGATGCCAAGTCATCAGATGTTTTGGGTTTGTCTGCACTTACGACTAGAATATTTGTGGAATGTATAGCAAGAGAAAAAAGAAGAAGAAATATGATGAGTATAGAACGAGTAGAGGTTTTAGTACTCGTGGCTGTATCTGGCGCAGGAGGATGCTTGGTGCGACATTGTGTTTTTTGTGCGACGACTGATGACAATGAGATGATTAGAGAGAGAGGAGAGAGAGGAGAGGATGAGGGATTGTGTCGTCTCCTGTCATAAAACATGTCATATGTTTATGTACATTGCTTTTATTTATTATATCATTGATAGAATTGATTTCCCAGCCTACACAGTGTCATAATAATAATAATTTACCATATAATTGGGTCATGATTTTGTGTAAAACCCACACGGCAATAATAATAATTGTGGGTAGTGCTTCTGACCCTTTGGGTACAAGCACTTTGACCTTTATTTATTTATTCTTTATTGATCGGTGTTATATTTTGGTGCCTATTCACTTGAATAGAATAGAATAGAATATTAATTTTTCTTCATATCAATTTATTACTGTCTCTCGCAGCGATCCACAAGTATTTTTTCAATAGTGCAGGATTTTAGCTACCGGTATGACAAGTTTTAAGCAAGTTTTAAAAACAATGTGTATGCATGGTACACAGCGTTGTGCTAAAAAAAATATGCAAATTGTGTACTGCAATAACTAATGTACATAATGCAGTACACAATTTGCATTTTTTTTTTTACATCGCGACGATGTGTACCATGGATGCACGTTGCTTTTGAGAGAGTGCCCCTTGAATTATATCAGTTCGAGAGTGACATCTTGTGATGATGGTGGTGGTGTACTGCAGACGGAATAATTGAATCGGTCATTTGGAAAAGGGGTCATCTCCAGCGCATTTCCAGAGGATATGACCCAGATATGACCCCTTTTCAAAATGACCGATTCAATTATTTGTGAACATACGGTACGCAGTTTCTTATCCTTTTTTGTTTTGTTTTTGACGAGTATGAGAGTCGGTGCTCTTCATGTGTGGGAATCTATTATTTTCTTTTAGTGGACATTTCTCTTTTTAGGCCTTCTGTACCAGGTAGAGTGGCCATTTCCAAATCTTCAGAAAGAAGGACACAGCTGGTAGGTATATCGTATATGCTTTACACAGTACGCAATACATTGTGTGACCCCCTGACCTCGGGTCACACCCTGACTAGCTCAGTAACGCAGGTTCAGTTGGAGAAAAGATGTCAGACTGAGAGAAAAGGGTGGAAGAAGTGGCGGGGGAAACTGGAAAAGCTAGGGAAATGATGGTTTCTGATAACATACTGTATAATGTTAATGAATATGCCTTTTTTATAACTGAAACACACAAATTGCCATATTATTTTACTTAACACACTAATAAGGCTAAAAATGTAACCTAAGTCAAACATTTTATGGTGAATGTTTAATTGTATAAATTCCCGGAGAAAATATACAAAAATATATTATGAGAATTTATTTGACAAATGACACTACATTGAGATGAATGGTATTATTTTTGTGGCGCCCTTTCTTTACCATAAGTACATGCTGGAGAGAGTGTTAGTATCGAAGTAATGTAGTGGTCTAGGGGTTAAGACTCTCTCCTCGTAACCTGAAGGTTGAAGGATCGAATCCTGAAAAAAAAAAAACACGTCGTTTCTTTTTATCGCTATGGACCTTTCCCGCTGTTACTTCATCTCTCATTTCACATTTATTTCTCTTTGAAGTGCATCTGGTAAATAGGCTAGACCCTTCCAACATTCACAAATTCGTTGCACCAGAGCGTGGCTTTGTGGTAACGCATCAGACTCTCAATCGGGAGATGCGGGTTCAAATCCCGACTCTCCGTGGTTGAGAGGCAGAAAAAAAATTTGCAGCCGACATCTCTGGCCAAGATGGCGACTGTTCCTTCGCAGTTTACCCAACACTTCTTCAGGAGTGTAAGAGGACCAGCGAAGAGGGGGGGAGGGGTGGAGAGGGGGAGGAAGAGGAGGGTGGGGAGATTTTTCTCTTTGGAAATTTTTAAGACACCTGCTTACTGGGAGGGGGCGGTCACTTTTTTCG
>KZ539067.1:0-13837 GCA_000934665.2 Catajapyx aquilonaris
TGCGTTGCACCTCCTGCAGCTGCAAAAGGCTTCTCTGCACAGTTTGGAGCTCTTGAAGGGTCACCTGCTGCAGATTGGTCAAGGGTTGCAAGCTCTCCCGGACCCTAAATGCAGAGAGTGTCTTCTCAATAATCGCATGTGAGTAGGGATTTCTCTTGCCTACTCATAGGCCTAAAGGCCGAAACACAAAAAGATTTTGAGGCAGCGACAAGCGGCAAACGCGTGCCCCGCCAATTATTATTAATTATTGGCAATAATATGCCCCCCCGACAAATATGCCGCAACGCGCGCCGTTTGCCGCGCGATTTTTTTTGGTGAATTGGCCTTAGGACAGCTTTCTGGGTTGCTATGAAAGGACATGCAGGACAGCAGGAATAAGAATGGTTTGGTACTCTCAGGGCCAGAAAGTAGTACTACATGTCACTGAATAGACAAAGTCCACCAGGGCGCTATCGCAATGCGATGAGTCAACTTGTTTATAGGGTGGTGTCACACATGTGAATTCTGTATATGATTTTACGATTTTCCAGCTTTTATAGGCTGAATTTCTCAAATAAACATTAAATGCTTCTGCAAGCAGCTCTTCAAGCACCTCCTCCTCCTCCTTCCCGCAAACAGGCGTGGTGGGTCGCATAGGTAACCCTACCTATGCGACCCACCACGCCGCAAAAAGGGTGGTCAACGTATGCATTTACTATACCTGCATAATTCTTGTACTCCATTAAAAACTGCACCTTATTTTATTTGTGGTAATACCTTCTTTCAATTTACACTGACAAAGTTTCTTAAATCAATATTTCACATGTTTAAGCCACGCACCATGTTCACACTCAGCCCCGGGACACTCATACTACCTTCAGATCTTATCACCTGCCGAGGAATTTTGCAGAGGGTGCTCACCTGAGAGCGCCATGAGACATCCGGAGTCTCCGGATAAGTGGCGACCCTACCGGACTAGTCTGAACTCTATAGGTACAAAAGGGGAGGGCTACATTGGAGGACACAACATGGGGGCCGGAGGCCATGTTGGGCCCACATGTAGTGCTTCCCTTTCGTACCTATAAAGTTCAGCCTAGTCCGATAGGGTCGCCACTTCTCCGGAGACTCCAGATGTCTCATGGCGCTCTCAGGTGAGCACCCTCTGCAAAATGCCTCGGCAGGGGGTGGGTGGGAGTGACCAGACCTTACTTTTATGACCGTGTTCACACTGGACGATATTAAGTTGCCAGGTGGTACTTTCTCCAAATAGGGTATCGTATATTCCTGGTTCCATCTGTCACAAGAAACTGTACCTCAAAAACCCACAAACATCCAAGCAAACTTAGCTTGGGTCGACTCAAACTGAACAAGTGCTTTTCTCATTTTGAAATCAAAGCACTACTCATTAACCAATTTGACGGTATGATAACTTACATTTTGGCATCCAATCTATCCCTGCCTGGATCAGACCGGCTGGAGTCACTGGGGGCGGCATCCTCTCCATCAGGTGTAGAACTCCCACTTCCTTGCTGTTCCACTCCCTGGCTACTCCCACCAGCACCTGATAACTCTCCAACATCCTTTTTCTTTTTCTTCTTCTTCCCTCCTTTCTTTGGGGCCACCTCATCACCACCAGCAGCCCATGCGTCCGCCCCACTGACACCAGGTTGGTCTACACTTACAATGCTGGCCGCTCTCATTGGGTTTGTGGCTGGTGTGCGGTGCCTGGTTTTTGTGGCAACTTCATACTGATGCTCATATTGGAATTGGTCATTTCGAGGGTCCCAAGGTCGGAGGTCAGCATAGCGGTAAGCATATGAACCTGTGGCACGATCCTGCTCAAAGTACTTTGGGGTCCATTCAATGCACTTTGCCTGACGCTCACGCACAGCATTTCGCTGGGCCTCTTCAAGCAATGTCTTCTCTTCAGTAGCTGCATTCTGTCAACAGAAAGGGTATAGTAGTCAGAGATGATGGATCAAAATTCCCATCTCGTTCCTAACTGATGTCACCACATACCTGATCATCTCGTAAGATGGCAGCACTGACATGTTGCCACAGCCTCTCTGACTCAAATGGTCCTTGATGCTCCAGTGGGACAGTGAACCTCTTCAGCCGGGTCTGCCTGACGTCAGGGGTTGGATCCCAAAATGTCGTTTCCTCACTTGTCCGCTTGTCTCGTATCTTAATGCCAGCATCCCAATGGCCCTCCAGGGTGGCAAGAGTTTCCTTGCCCAGGCGGATTTTTCCTGACACAGAATTCATCAGCTCAGGACTACTAAACATGGGGCGGAGTTTAAATTCGAGCTCGGTCTTGTATCCAGTCTTTTCACATTCAATGGTGACCTTCCCTCCAAGCTCCATGGTGAGTGTGCCCAGAAGGATCCCTTTGCAGTAAGCATAAGGCATTGTTAGGAGGTAATCCTCCCCTCTGGGCAGTAGAGTCAACCGGGCAGTCCCATCCAGAATTGCTGAAGTTGAGTTTCCATAGAATTTGGACTTTGCCAGAATAGTGCCTGAGATGCAAAAGCCTTCTCGGCGGTTGGCCACGTGAAAGACAGAAATTGGTGGGTGATGTGACACCTATTCAAAATAAAATCCACAATATCAACAATTCATCAAAGAAAACCTTGGCTTCATATTTTTTCATGTACAGTACTTGATTCACTTGGACATTTTTTTATTAGGTAAAGAAACACTAAAAACTCAGGATTTCTGCTTGTCATAAACTGATAACAAATGAACTAACAAGTAATAACAAGGGGAAACCTGCCATTGTAAATATGCTCAGTTTGATGCTCCCAGAATTATTATTTTTTGCTTCCCGCATTACATAAACTGTGTTTCCTAATTTTGCTTACATCTATATAGGCAGAAAGGTTGCATCTGCTCAAAACTCCCACTAGCACCCTGAAGAAGGAAGGAGAGAGGGAATTGCCACGGGCTGTGCAGGGAATATATGCATGTTTCGTTCTCCTGACTGACTAATTGTTGGCTCTCTCATGAATACCAATTAGAAAAGAGTCTGTAGCATTTCAACTGACACAGATGTAAGCTAAATTATTAAACACAATGTGAAACTCCTTGTGTCCCTCTTGTCCCTCTCTCATCATCAAAAACCAAAGCATGTGCAATGTGCATGGTGATGAATCACCTGCCAGCACAGATAGGTTCATATGTAACCAGGGGTCAGCTAAGAAGACACATTTACCTCTGAGGTGTGTGTGGCGATACATGGTTAGATAGATTAGGATTGAAGAGATGTGAATGGCAGATGTGTATGCCTAGTTTATGTTGCTTTGATCATGTGGAGTGCATGGATGAGGAGATGAGGAAGACAATTTATTTTTATGCAGAAGTTGGTAAGAAGAGTAACAGTAGGCCCAGGAAATCATTGCTGGACACACATGTGAATATTGGAGAGAGTGAAGATGCCAGTTGGAAATAAGAACAGAGTGTAAATCATGCACAAGATACGAGCCCAACCTGATTCTTGTGCTTAATTTTTTTGCTATTCTGTGCGTGTAACAGTTTATGAACAATTTCATCAATATCAAACGTGAATAACTTATACATGCAACCGCTAAATCTCTCTTTGGAGTGGTTGTACCAGGTAATAGGCATTAAAATATCAGCTTTAGCCTATATCAGTGATTACTAATTGTTGAAAACACTTAATAACTCTCATTAAATTGTGTGAGTCTTATTGTATCCAACCTGGTGCAACCAGCCCTAGGTTTGAGAATACTGTATGTAGACTCCATAATTTCATTTACAATATGAACTTGTTGCAAGAGCTAAAAGTTTTCACATTCAGAGAAGCTTAATCTCTCAACCCACCTGCTCTGCTACATAAAACGTCCTTGAACCCGTGTTTCGATGCAACCAATAGCACCGGAATGTCTCGCCCAGCACTGGGTTGTAGGGTTTCTTCAGACCCTTTGGCTTCTTGTAGAATCCAGAAAGGTACCAGCGCACTACTTGTTTCATCCGAGTAAAGGCATCATCTTCCTGCACTGCCTGAGACAGAAGGTCGGCATGGTAGTGGTAGTCGCTCAGCTTGTCCAGAAAGGATCGGGGCTCCAGGATGAATGTTGGGAGAACAACTTTCGACAGGTCCATGCCTGCAATACAAATGTTGATGTCAATGTACCAGACTGACCAATGTCAAGATCTATATTACATGCTTCCTATCATGGACTCAGGCCCTGTTGTATCAATGCAAATAGGAAAAACCTCTGATTATGTATAAATATTCACAACATGGAATCAGAGATTTTTTTAAAAAATTATTTATTTATTTATTTTACCCCGTGATACAACTGTAAGTCGTCATAGGTGGGTGGTCTACCACCATTGGTTTTCTAGTATTCATACTTTCATTCTTTTCATACTTTTTTCATACTGTTTTCACACTTTTTTCTTCGTTCTCCATGCAGGGAAGCAAGGAAATGGAGTAATGATAGGGATTTTTGGGGAGGCGACACAGGTGCAAGTGCAATGTCGGAAATGGGTCATGTGCAGTCCCCCAGAAGGCTAGGTTGCCTAGACGCCTTCTTAGCCGCGGGCAGAGACCCACTGACACACGCAGAAGGAAAATCCTGGTCGGGGATCGAACCCAGGACCTTCCGCTCAGCAAGCCGAGACGTTACCATCTCGGCCACCGCGCCTTCCCCGGAATCAGAGATTGCATTCATACAACCATTCACCACAGTAGTTGGCACAGCAGTAAAATTCTCAATTTTTTCAATACAAATTCTCCCTCTCACAACATATCCTCACCCCAACTCCTTGTAAATGAGAGATAGTGATATGAAGTTTATAAACTTCAGGGTTTCGTATACCTTCTATCCATTGTAAAAATACTGGTCCATATCTTTTTTAATTTAAACATCTCATGAATTGACACTGAAAAAATTTATTGCCTGTAACATTGGAAATCCTCTATCCTCTATGAGTCTATGATATGTCATATGCCATATGCCTGAACTGTTTCTCTGCCTGCACTGTGCCATTCTTTACCACAGGAAGAACTGTACAAGTGCCACTTTAGGATAAGATGTCATTGTGATTGTGCAATTGCAGACCTTGTGCTCTAACAGGCACACATAATTGAAGGGGTCAGTGCAATACTGCCCTAACCCACCAAATGACACAAATTGAGTTTTGCGCACTTCCATATACTACACTCAAATATCTAATAAAGTACACTGAGATTGTCCAGTTTCTGCCATTTGTCGGTGAGAAATCAAACAATGTTTTTATTGCTGCAAGGTTATGAATGCCTTTTCTGCAGCAAAACCGCCCTAACCCTCCGTCTTCAAATATTGCAGCGCGCAGGATGCAGCTGCGAGCAGCTGTGTCTCACGAGTTGGGCCTAAATAGTGAGCTTTTGCCTGATGACACCGATGTGGATGAGAGTACCTAAGATTCAGAGTTCGATCCTGATAATGATGATGTGCAAAGTAGTAGTCCATTGCAGCAAAATAATAATAATAATAATAATAATAATAATAATAATAATAATAATAATAATAATAATAATAAAAATAATACTCGTAGTTGGGTCATTCCATGTCAAGACAGACAACTTGGTGGCTCGACCATCTCATAATTTGATATAAAAATCATTGAAGTGTTGCCAAAAATAAAGTTAAGAGCCTCCCAGGTGAAAATCCCACGGAGATATGGCAACGTCTTTCAGCAACAATGAAGCCGGATTCGAAGGTCCATTTATTTCAGGTGAAATTATTGTTGTACCCTCATATATGTTCATATTATATCAAATGAACTGTTGTGAGATGAGGAACATTTTGTGGCAACATGTTTAACCTAGATTGTAAAATTAAAATGCTAAAAAAATCGCATTATTGTGCAAAACGGACACATTTCATATGGTCGAATGTCATTGTTAAATACATGCTAAGCGTGTGGAATTAATATGGTAGGTACATTGTCATCTGATCATCAGTAGTCATTACTACTGCAGGACAACATCAAGGTCAAGCAGACTTGGAGATAATAAATCTGAAATGTCGGAAAAAGCCCTCTATAGGCTACTCCACGTTATTTGATGTTGCGAGTGAACCATTCATGGTAAGTGAACAGTTCTTATACCGCTATGTTATGCATGAAAAGACGCTTCTGCGATAACTTAAAAATTGACCCAGCCCCACACTGAAAAAATGACCCCAAAGATGACCAAATTAGTGGAAAACAGACATTTCAGAAGTTTTATTTCCAAGACTGCTTGACCTGTGATGTTGTCCTTCGACAGTATTATAGTAATGATCAGATGACAATGTATACCTACCATATTAATTCCACACCCTTAGCATGTGTTTAACCATGACATTGGACAATATGAAATGTGTCCGTTTTGCTCAATAATGTGATTTTTTTTAAACATTTTTATTTTACAATCTAGGTTAAACCAGTTGCCACCAAAATGTTCCTCATCTCACGACAGTTCATTTGGTATCATTTATATGAACATTAAACTAACTTGCGATACGTTCTTGACCAATTTAGTTCGCATTACAAGTTGGGTGCAATACTGCCCTAAGCCATTTTTTCACAAGCGGCCACCTTATTTTGTTCATTCTTAGAGTGGGTGGTGCATCATCATCATCATAATAGCACGTAAATGTTCCTTATTAGTACCTTGTATATTGGGGTAGAAATGAAAATTGTCCCATGGAAAATGTGTTTTATGGGTCATCTCAAACTTTCAAATGCGTTTTTCTCTAAATCAGGTTTGGGAGGGTTAGGGCAGTATTGCACCGATCCCTTCAATTATAAATAACATGAATAGCTGAAGTACACTGCACTAGTACTGTACATTTAAAAAAATGACAAAGTCTTATTTACATAATATACAGGGTGTATCAGAACTCTACCGTAAGCTATGTGCCAATGGCATAAGGGGCACCGGAGCATCATTATACAGGGTGGTCCAACTTTTTTGTCCGAACAGCTATTGACAAATTCGGCCTAAGCTGCTTATGTTGTAGTGCGTTACCTGGCAACCCAGGCCGGCGGGCCAATTCAAACATCAGCACATGGAGAGTGCTTAGTGTTCTTTCCACATGTGCAGGTTCTCATGGTGCTCCTCTGCCACTGGGGCCAGGTGTTAATTGTGTATTATTAGAGCCCTGGAAGCTCTTGGCCGGACGGATATGGATATGGAATCGACAATGGAAAGAACACTTAGCACTCGTCTCCATGTGCTGATCAAAGAGCTTAATACTAGGAAGAGCGGAAAAAACAGCTGGTAGCATAGCAACCGTGTCTCCAATCGACTGACCTGCCACCTGGCGAGTCGGTAACCAAACTCGATACTGTATTGTACAATACGGTAGATCGAGGCAGTGCCGGAAATATGGCAATAAAAGCCCCAGAGGTTGGAAATAAGCTATAAGCACTCGTATACTCTCGTTGGTGTAAAAATTGACGACAAAACACGATGCAGAAGACCTGTGAATAAAATACCTTCACGAAAAGCAAATTGTTTGCCAGAAGTTTATTGCCACTACAATAATCCCACACTCTGCGCTATACAATACACACCACGGTAGGCTACTGTACACACTGGTCATGATGCATGCTGAACATGGTCATGACAGGAAGATATACCCCCCGCTGCTATGTCCATCTTGTGGCGGGTCGGGGTTGTTCTTCTATACCGTGAACTCGAGAGCCGTGGAGGGTCCTTTGGTAATGAAAAGAATGCGATCCGAGACCCCGTGCGCGAACAGCAGTAGTAGCACTCGGCACCCAACCCCCGACCGTCTACGCCCCACTATGCCGGCCTTGGAACTTGTTCTATTTCAAAATTCGAACGTGATTTCTAAGCAACGAGGTGATTATTTGGATTGTTAGGTGCAGGGTGGCAAGCTGCGTCGAATATCAGTTTCGAGTCCAAAATTAGTGCCTTAACCGCATACGACCTCATATTGGTCAGTTTTTAGATTTATAACTCTTAATTATGTGCCTCTTGATATTAAATCAAGACAGTTTATTGAAATTCCTCTCGACAGCACTCGACGGTGCCGCCTAGTGGCGCCGCGTAGTGGTCGGTAGCCAAACACGTTGACTAAACAACTGACCAAAAAGTGGCGACGCTTGGAAACCGGTTTTTTCCACTCTTCCTAGTATTAAGCTCTTTGGTGCTGATGTTTGAATTGGCCCACCGGCCGGGGTTGCCAGGTAACGCACTACAACATAAGCAGCTTAGGCCGAATTTGTCAATAGCTGTTCGGACAAAAAAGTTGGACCACCCTGTATGTAGAGGGGTCATCATGTCTAGGCAGCCTCATTACGGAGATAATTGCCTTCAAACACGTAGTACGAAGTATCCTGGGAGGTATGGAAACCTTCAGCCCCGACATCGCATCACTCGGGAAAATAGCAGCTTTTCCATTTTAATAGCTACTAGCATGTCGCATGTGTACTGCATGTCGCATGTGATCTGTGACAATTCGTGACAATCTGTGACAATCACTCTTAGGCCCAATTGCTAAATCGCAAATGATCAATTATCTCAGTAATTAGGCTGCCCAGACATAATGACTCCTCTACATTAATTGATCCCCTGGTGCCCATTAAGCCATTGGCACATAGCTTACGGTAGAGTTCTGATACACCCTGTATATACAGGGTGTTTCTTAGTAGTAGGTCAAATGGTAGGTAGAATATTTGGAGGCCCAAAATAAATAAAAAATGTAGGTGTGAAAAATGTCCAGGGACAACAGGTAACAAGGTAGGCAAGCAGATACATTGGCCTGCCCCTAGATACATGTGGCAACACACACGCCTCTTTGCAGGGAGATCCCCTGACACGTGGATCCACGTACTTACATTGGTTGCCTAAAGAGCAGGACATGAGCACAATAATAATTACTGATAGCATTTTGCGGGAGGCGGAGTGGCGCTGAGGTAATGTATGCACCCACGGATGTTTAGGTCCCGGATTCGATCCCAGCCCAGGGTTTCCCCCTTCATCTCGTGCAGAGCTCTTGGCCATCTCTGGCTTCGTCTCAGGTGGTATCTCCATTAAGACAAACCACCCGGGGAGCTCACAAAATGACCACATTTCAGACAAGGCACTGCACCTTGTACATCCCCTCCTCCTCATCCCCCATCGTTCGTGGTACCCGGGGGTTACGGACAGGGCCGGCCCTAGGTCGGTGCGGGGCCTAGGGCAAGAAATAAATGCGGGGCCTATTCTCAGCGAGTGAATTTCTGTACAACTCGAATTGCGTATCCAACATTTTCGTTGGCCGACTTTCTATAATAACGTACAACTGAGGGGCGTAGGCAGAAAAATTTCAGGTGAGGGCCGATAAGCAGTAGAGGGCAGGAAGCAAGTTGGCTGCAGGCGAAATTTTTTGGAGGTTCAAGGTCACACGAGCTTAGTTGAATGTGGTAGATTTGAATGGGTGTATTGATGAAATTGGTAGAACTTTTCCCAAAAAATCCATGAATTTAGTAATTTCTAATGCTATTTCCAACATTTCGTGGGTGGGGGGGGGGGGGGGGGGNTTTATTTTATGAGCAAAATGGTGGAAATTATTTATATGTATACGAGTATACAGGGTGGATCAGCCCACGGACACTTATACTACATTCTGGCGTTATCAGCTGCCGAGGCATTTTGCACCGGGCGCTCACCTGAGACCGCCAGGAGTCATTTCGGAGGCCACGACAAGTGGCGACCCTACCGGACTACGGCTGAACTTTATAGGTACAAAGGGGGCCCAACATGGCCGCCGGCGGCCATGTTGGGCCCCCCAATGTAGCCCTCCCTGAGCCCTCCCCCGTGCCTATAAAGTTCAGCCTTAGTCCGGTAGGGTCGCCACTTGTCGTCGTGGCCTCCGCCAAGGGCCTCCGAAATGACTCCTGGCGGTCTCAGGTGAGCGCCCGCTGCAAAACGCCCCGGCAGGGGGTGGGTGGGAGTGACCAGACCTTACTTATATGACCGTGGGGTGGATCAACTTCAAGTGTCGTTTTATAACGGCTATTAATAGAAGCGCTTTACGATTGGCGTAGCAGCGACGTGTAAAATGTCCCACTTCGGTGCCATCGAAATTATTAGCTGCCAATATTAGCGTACATGTAATGAACCTGCTGCAACGAGTGCACCCACATGCGGCACCAATGCCAATCCGGCAGTCCGCAAAGAAGGCATTTCACCCAGGCGCATCTCAGGTCATGTGTGCACCTACTTTTTTCCAGGTCAACCCAGCAGCAGGGTTGATTACATGTGTGCTGCTATTGGCAGCTAATATTTTCGATGGCGCCGAAGTGTGACATTTTACACGTCGCTGCTACGTCATCGCAAAATCACTGCTATTAATCGCCGTTATAAAACGACACTTGAAGTTGTCCACCCTGTATTGGTAGAAAATCGACATAGCTTAATCACAGAAGATATTTAAAACCGCTTATTCAGTATAGTTGAAAAATTCTGAATAATTGGGATTTTTGGAAGCGTGGGGCCTGGCAGTAATTAGGGAGGGAGACCCAACTGAGGGAGAAGCAAGGGTGCCTCGCTGCACTTATCTAAGGCAAAGGCTCGCACATGTTGTTATCAGATAACATAGTTTAGGTTGGGAAGTCCTTTTTACCAGATGTGTTTGTTTCAAGAATCTGGCATATGATGCAGGAAGGATTCGTTTAGTTTTTATTTTTTTATTTTTTAGTAGGACAATGAAAGAATGATATATGCGGGGATTTCTCAGTTTTGTACAATTCCTTAAGTTGCCCGTTGTCTTCCCAAGCGCGAGGCCTGGGGCAGGGGCCCCTTTTACCCCCCCACCCCCCACCAGGGCCGGCTCTGGTTACGGAAAAGGACCAAAATGAATCAGCTTGTACATCTAAAGCAAATAAAGGTACCGTGCCAGATTAATGGGTGGTGCACTAACCCCAATTATTGATTATTGATTATTGATTATTGATTATTATTGTTATTATTATTATTATTATTATTATTTTATTTTTTATTTTTTTAAGTACCCCGTGATGACCTTTTTCGTCTATAGGGGGGTGGATTACCACCATTGGAGGGAAAGGGCTGTTGTCTATTTTTGAATACGCCCGGACCCACGGGCAGGGAAACTGGGAGGGGATGTGCAAAGTGCGTGTGCACAGACGTTGATGTGCCGTTTTGTGAACTCCCCCGGGTGGCATATGTGGAAGGATCGCCACCCGAAACGAAGCCTGAGACCGTCTTACTCTGCGCAAGATGAAGGGAGGAAACCCCGGGTTGGGCTCGAACCCGGGACCTTAACATCCGCGGGCGCATACGTTACCGCAGCGCCACTTCGCCTCCCATTATTATTATTATTATTATTATTATTATTATTATTATTATTATTATGAATGAAATAGGTCGAGGAAAAGGGTGGTCCAGTTGATGTGGTATGCCCCATATATTGATATAATAAATAATGGATACCCCGTGATAAGCCTCCTTAGGCTTTTTACGGGATCATCTATTAATTGACAGACTTTAATAATTGCCTTTGCTGTAATGGATTTTGATAGTTGGAGGAAACGCGAGAACCCCGAGAAAACCCATCGAAACTCTATCCACATAAGTATCCTCTGTCCGATCCGGGGATCGAACTTGGGACCTTAGAGATGGAAGGCTGTGGGGCTAACCACTCCCCCACCGTGCCGCCCACTTCCCATTTATTGATATTTTACAATAGTGATTATATAGCTATTTTAAAATATAGGTCTGCACTGGGTCTACATTAAGGGGGGATCAAGAGAATTTGGGAGTAAAGTTCTCACTAACAACAGCAGAACCGATTTTTTTTTATAGTAAGTGTAACGGACCTCTCTCTTACACATGTGTACTGTACTTTTCCCATATTCCTCATGTACCGGTAGTATTTTAAAAAGTAATTTGCATTCGGGAGTAATTTACGCCGTCGTAAAATTTTAAGTCATGTCGTAACAAGGACCAAAAAATGCGGAAAAATTAGGTGCTCCGGACCTATAAAGCCGATTTTTATATTTAGCTATAACCTTTCTGCAAATAATAATTGTCAAAATTTGACTGATTTGAAAACTACTAGAAGTCGGGGGAACCCTAATTTTCACGATTTTTATGGTGCCTAGAGGGAATTGTCAACATCAAATGCGACCCTTCTTTTGTGTAGGGAAGGTGGGATCGAGTGTCTCCTCTTTCGGCCAGAGTTGGATCTCGAAGATGTCCGGATTTTCTATATCGCCACCTTAACACTTCTGTTGGAGCTGTTTTACTTTCTATTGTTGTACTAGTTCAATATACTAGTGTATGTCCTACCTGGTCGGACCTGCTTGACGAGGAACCAAATCAGGGACCTGTTTTCCTCAGGAAGCTCCTCTGTCTGCTCTCCAACTGCACCAAATTCCTCCTCTGCATTCTCCTGATAGGGTGTCTCCTCTGGCTCATGGAGAAGCTCCTCATCTTCCTCCTCCTCCTCCTCCTCCTCTTCCTCCTCCTCCTCCTCCGACTCGGTGTCGGACAGCATGTGATGATGCTGCCTTCCTGGACTCTCAGGCCCACCTTCGTCTGTGTGGCTAGCACTATCTTCCAGGTCGTGGTCCCTAAAATGTTGCTCGTAATCGAGTTCGGACCAACCTGTGGTGCCTGTTGCCCCTGTTGCCTGGTAGGGATGTCCAACTGGTGTGGGAACCGCAGTCTGCTGATGATTGTTTGGAGCGTTGCCCCCACCCTGTGTCCCTCCACTGGATCCACCGGAGTTCGAGGAGCGATTACTTACAGACCGCATTAACAAGGAAGAGCAACGGAGAACAAGTTCCAACGCATCTAGCCAGCACTTTCCAGCAGCTTGTGATGGTGCTCGAAAAATAAGATACGCCGTGGGAAGTGGCTGCACCACAGCACCTGTGCCAAAGGAAATGCCATCTTTATACATGTGATAAAAAGTATATCATGACTACATCATCAAGCCAGTATGTGCAATTTGTACAATCCTCATAACAGCAAGTTCCAATTGGCTGCCACATCTCTTTCTCTAATTGACCCTATGAGTAAATTTCGTATTAACGAACCTTTTGACAACCCCATTTATATAAGGGCTGGAATTTTATATGGCAACCCATCTGTAGAGTAACGGTGAAGTAGAGTAGGTTTATACCGCGTAGGCCACAGATAGGTTGGGTTCTTATCTGACCTCTGGGCAGAATGGGATCATCCCACCACAGGCACAGAAATTTAAAACTGAATTTCACTTTTTCATCTAATATAATTAGCACAACTTCCAACAAAAATGATCATAGTGCACAGCAAAATCAGTCCTGGAGGAGGTCCTTTGCACCTGCTTTGGTTCCTCTAAGCAGTGTTTTTTGTGAACCATGCTCCATGATGCTTGCAGTAGGGATAACGGACATGTCAAAAGGCAAAAATTACTTGAAACTATTTTAAACAATGTCAATGACAATACTAGTGGTTTGTCCAGTATCTCGTTGCAGAAATGTACAGTTTAGATTGCTAGAAGACATTTGACCAAATTTTAAAATTCAATGTGTAAAAGGCACGACAGGCTCCATCTGAAACTTACCTAATGTTTCTCCCTCAGGTCCCCTTGTAGCCCAAATGGACTGCTCCAGTGGATGGTACAATTTAAAGCAGAAACCATCCTTCTTGGAAGGGCGTTCAATCACTTCACATGTATTCAGTAGCACTGTTCCGACCCAGTGACTGCTCTGAAACACATTTTTGGAAGAAAACAATATTAACCAACTCCCACTGAATCAGAAAGGGCATGACATAAAAAGAGTGGGTTTCCATGTCACAGGGGTTGTGAATCCAACTCACTCTTTCTGAGCCCCCCCCCCCCCC
>KZ539067.1:13917-34553 GCA_000934665.2 Catajapyx aquilonaris
CAGCCAGATATGTTGCAATAGCTGGTTAGGGTTCTTGACAAAAAAAATGATGAGTTATGATTTTCTGAAATTCCTTGCTTTTAACATCACGCTGGTACAGACAGCACATTACAGGGTGTTCCAATTGCAATGACTTTAGTGGTCAGCAATTTTTTCCACTACACTGCTTATTTTTAAGCAATTACTTTTGCAGAGTTAATTGTAGTAGGGGAGACCGGGGCTAGATGGCTCACTTTTTACATTTTATTTTTTTCTGAGGCCAGTTAAGACTTATTCACTGTAATTTTTATACTGATAAATACTTCAGACATTTGAGCATATATGTGATATTTTTGCATGCTTGCATTTTAGATATGCTATCCACTAGAAATTATTTAAAAAGCCTCTGCATGTGTGCCATCGTACCCCGTGCCCGGGGCACGGTGGCACAAGGCATGGGGTACGTTGGCACAGTAATATAAGGCTAAGGTAGGGCTTATGAAATAATATGAAAATCACTTCCACACACATTATCGATTCATACCCCTATAGTTACAAGTTATTACAAAGACGTTACAAGATATTCAGAACTTTTTGCCTACAGGATAACATAGCTTGCCCTCCAACTAAGGAGCAAGTAGCCGGCAACTGGGAAAAGTGCATGGGCCCAGCCCAGCCCCCGGACACTCCCGCTATTATCAGCTCTTATCACCTGCTGGGGCGTTTTTGGGGAGGTGACAGCACGATAGCGCTTTATGGCGGTTTTTCTTCACAGCTTAGATCAGTGGCGACACCACCGGACTCAGTAGAAGAGAAGCGACATGCTCCTCTTCTACTGAAGACCCCTACGGACTCCTCTGAACTTCAGTAGAAGAGGAGCGAGTCGTCTCTCTTCTACTGAGTCCAGTGGTGTCGCCACTCGTCAAAGCCGTGAAGAAAACCGCCATAAAGCGCTATCATGTGGTCACCTCCCGAAAAACGCCCCAGCAGGCGATAAGAGGTAGTGACCAGACCTTAGTATTCTAAGGCCATGGCCTGGCCTAATAAGTGACAGGGGAGAGGTACTAGAGACTAGACTAACTAGAGGCTGCCATGCTCTTCCATAATCGCCATGGTCCGCCAAGGTTGGTAGGGACATGTGCCAATGTGCCTCAAACAAAATGTGCCATCAAACCCCGTAGACATTTTTTAAACTTTTCTTATCCTCCTGCTCTTGCGTGACAAATATTAAATGGCCATTTATACGCTGTCATTTTGTAGGCAGATATTCTGCCTTGGAAACACGTTATTAGGCTCAGTGATGTAGCCCTTCCATTGGAAGAAAAAAAGAAAAACTAATGAGAAATTGCAATTTACTGAAATGGTCAAAAACTGAAAAAATCGGTACTGCCACCGACAGGCTTTTGCAATTGAATTGAAAATAGGATCTAATGTGGAGCATGTATATCTGCACCTACCACAGAAGCATCAGGTCCGTGAACTTAATAGCCTCTTCACAAATGTGACTGTGCCATCGTACCCCTGTAGCCCGGTCTCCCCTACTGGTAGTTAAAATATCCATTTGGGCATGGCCCCATTTGAACAATTGGCATAGCACACCAATGATTAAGTGGCCATATTTTTCGCGAGCCAAAGCGGGACGGTTTTCATAATCGCCGATTTCAGGCATTTAAATTTGTGTCACTGACTTTGCTTAAGGTAGCCTATTTATATACCATTTGATATTAAAATCCAAATTATTAAATATATTATTGCAAAAAATATTTATGTGGTTCAGTATGCATAATGAACCACATATCTATGAACCAGCTACCTTAGCCACCAAATCTGCTCTTGATTCATTAGGCAAGAAGCAAGAATGCAAGACGACAGTCATATTCGTATCAGTTCAGAATGGTTAACCAAAGTCAAAAATCGATTTTGTTGATTATTTGATCGATTTGCTTAAGAACTCGCATTGCAACATTAGAAACATTCGAAGTAGCCTACTAATAACACAAAGCTAATTAAAAGGAATTTGTAGAACAGCACAAAAGTCATGTTCAAAGGGTTGTAATATGGCAAATAAGTAAAGAGCAAAAGAACCCGCCGCAGGCGAATTTTTTGGGAGGTTAAAGGTCACACAAGATTATGCGAGAGATTAGGTGAATCGTGAATGTAACTGACAAAGTACAGTGTAAGCACATCGGATATAAACAAGTAGAAAGGTCGGTCCCTTCATATTTCCAGCAGTGCCAATGTATACAAGTATACAGTTGAATCGGGTTATAACAAACTTGTCTGCTATTTTTCGCAGAAAACCGATTATTCGAGGGACAGATTCGAATATTACGATTTTTGCTATCTGCAAAATTGATTTCGGAAAGTCGATTTTTTTCTGGGCAATAATCAAGTTTTCGATTAAATCGATCTCGGATATTTTCGGACCGGTGCGGTGCACTGATTTTCGGGTGCGTTAAAGGGGTCTATAGGCTCAAAGCGGGACATTCGTGCGTCCCGCCAATCATTTCTTCGACAGTGGGACACCAATCATAAATTCGGGACGTACGGCCACTTTACGGCAATGATACTCATTTTTGCACATTTTAAAAAGAATGGCTCCACAAAACCTGGCGCCGGGCGCTACATTGTTCGCTATCCGCCATATTTTTCAAGGTGCACTCTAGTGGTAAGTCTGTGGAAGGAAAGAAAGATCCAGCCAATCGCGGCAGACTACCTGCTACCTACCACTCGAGTTGCACCTTGAACAAGATGGCGTCTTGGCGAACGATGGTACACAGTTATTACACTACCGTATTCGAGGAGTGTCATAGGGCTGCTTCCAGTTAATCATTTTCATTATGCTGCTAATTTCATCTAGATCTAAATAGTGCTGCAAATTGTTATCTTTATTGATGACAATTTATATTGTGCCACATGTAAAATTCTCCTTTTTATTGATCAACATTCAGGTTGACATGAGAGATGAGTGTATTCATTTGTAGTTGTGCTTACAAATGTAATTACACAATGTGTACTTATGGCATCTCATGAAGCTGTGATTATATTTGACTTGAACTCTGTAATAAAAGTCACTCTGAATTTACCCAAATCCATACGTTTGCATCCAACAAAAAGTTTTGAATATCCCACTGGTAATTTGGTTCCCATTATCCCTGGCACGATAATATCATGAAATTGCATCTGATCGAGTGGTTGGCCACACACCTCATTACGATTACTTGTGATTATGCATATCATTTGTCACTTGAGCATGGAACCTACTCCTTATTATGTGTGATTACATAATAAAGTGTATACCTATACCTGATTGCACTAGGGCCCAACCTCACATACTGTATCTGATACTTTTAATAACATCGTACAAACAGCATCCAGTTGCATCTAATTTGGATTCAAGTGTGTCAGTGCAGTTTCCTGATTCGTGTGAAAAATTCGGAATCCTTGAATAACATAACCAGATGGAAAAAGTTCCGAGCTGTCTTCCCCACTGTTTGCAAATCCATTTTCACATTCATGCAGATCCGACTTGACACAAAGGTTGCCAAGGATTTTCGAGACGAAAAAGTACGAACCAAAATCACATTTTTGATTGTTAAGTGGGCGGAGCACTGGAGTCTATCGATTCAACTCGAGGCACAAGAGACCAAGCCTGCACTAATGAAGTGAGTAAAAACAAGGACGAGGGAAAAGCAAAGCCTCATTGGACGCCATCATCATAACAAGTTCAATCGACGGCTCGACGCCTAGGATGCACCTCAAAGCCTCCCCCCATTTTTTTGCCCTCCTTTTGACTCATTACCAGCCTCACTGATCCACTTTCTTAACGATGATAAGCCCCATTTGACACCTTCCCAATTCCTCGGTTTCGCCACCTAATTAGGCGCGCCAGCACATGATAGTGTGTAAGCAGGGGTGGCCAGTCATGGCCCCCTACTGTATAGAGTCACTTCCAGCATATTTGGAACTCGAAGTGACTGTACCATACGGTCCATCGTCAGGTTGGCAAGGTTACTACATAATTTTGTCCTCAACCTGGTGCATCAAGGGAAATGGATCCGTCACATTTCCGCCACCTTCCTACGTCCGTACTCCTTTTTCCGGCTCTCTGGTCGAACTTTATGTTGTGTGGCGGTTGCCATGGGAATCCGTCTGGAGGCGGCCACCAAATTCCAGAATTGTGTCGTCTAAGCCGGCAAGCAAATTGTCACTGTTCACGTATGCTAATAGTGCTGATATCCGCCAAGATTGATCAACTACCGCGCATTTTTTTGGCCAAATTCCACCCGACGCAATCGATCTCTGCAACTGGATGGTATCGAGGGATGCAATATTCACTGTGTAAAGGTCGGGAAGCCAATAATTCAGGTGTCCCCAAGAGCTGTGTCACGCCACATCTAATTATTTCTACACCTCTAATTATTTGATGCAGGCTGCCCGGGGCATTCGTACCTTTTCGCTTGCGGGCATGACATCCGGATAAAGGTGTACCTGCAGCGTCACTTTCTGCATCGATTGGGGGGAGAGGCAAATTGAGATTGATTCCTCATAGATTCTTCCACAGGGCAGGCAAACCCAGAATACTATATACGTAAATTCATTTTCTAAATATGCTCTGTCAACATGGTTACATAACGGTACAAGTTGGCGCGAGCCCGCTCTACACAGGTAGGGTGGGGGGAAAATATCGTTTTGCCCCATTGTGTCAACATTCAACTGGGCCGTATTCATCCCAAATATTAGCTATCCTGATTTGTTAAGCACAGAGGAGAGCCGAAGTGGATGACCGTATCGAACCGCCCAGGAAATTATGATCGACTATTCTGCTCGTGCCAGGCCTAAATAACCAACTAGGTAATAGTCGCCCACACAGCGCCACAGTTGCCTAAACATTGACTGTACCCCCTTACTTATTTACTCTGGACCGAAGTCATAATTCCGCGGACTGTTCGATACCGTGGTTCATTTGGCGCTGCTCCAGTAACTATACACCCAGAGGAGGAATGTTACTCGACAGGTAACTGCGACAACCCTGTCGGTCACATAAGATAATCCACGCTAACCGAAGACATGAAGCAAGCAATTGTGCTGCGACCAACAGGCCTCCCAACTACACCTGGTGGAAACGATCCGCCGCGAGATTACTTTCATTCAACAGTACACTCATTCCTTTTTTACAGACCAAAATTATCATCATGCCCTACCTTGGCCTTAGGACTCTTGTAGAGTAGTATCAGTCCGGGCTTGAGGACACACCACAATTTAGTCCACCCCTTGAGGGTCCCACGGACTTTGAGCCAGTCTGCCAATACGATGATCGACGGATCCTTGAGGGTGCTGAGGAGCTCCTTGGCCACCCGCTTCTTCTCACGGCGGTAGTTCTTACGTTGTGCCTTGTACGACTCCTTCCGGGTTAGGGTTGTCGTAGAAGAATCGTCAGCTTGATTCTGAGAGCTGGAACCGTTCTGTGGACAGTCGACAAATAGGACCTTCAAAACTATGTCATTTATGAACACATGTCACCAGATCAGAGGGATTAAAATGCGGCAGAAAATGGTCCCCAAGAGACTGAGGTCATTCAACTGGAACGCCCTGTATATGTAACATTTGCAGCTGCACGGCTGTCCGGAATTTTACGCATGTTACAAAAGTGCATTTGAGAGATGAATATAGCACCTGTCGCCCGATAGCACTACAGCATCCATATAGCTTCAAGTGGTCCAAAATCCCAAGCATCACTCGACCTCGTTTTGTCTCCTTCGCGTGCGCAATGAGCTGTTAATGGCCACGTAAAAAGCCCCTCCATAATCGCCCTTGTGCTCAACTATGCCCGTTAGCGAAATACTATAACTACCGCACCCAGGATCCAATTTGTCGGGTGAATTAGGTCCACTCTTGACCGCTGGTGGGCCTCTCGACATTTTGTGTTTCTTCACGGGCCACTGGCTTCAAATTCAAAAATTTTGAATATCCGTTAACCCGGTTAAAATGAAAAGAACAGGTAAATTTCCACAGTTATAGTCTCCGCTGTCCTAAACGTAAATCGTATTTTTAAAACTTCCCCCGACCTTCATAAAGCATTCCCGCGAAAGCCCGAAATTTTTAAAATACGAATTTTCCAAACTTGGAAAATTCATATCTTAAAAATTTCGGGCTTTCGCGGGTAATGCTTTATGACGGTCGGGTGAAGTTTTAAAAATACAATTTATGTTTAGGACAGCGGCGACTATAACGGTTACACAGCGATCGCGCTTTCCATTCTCGATCTGTGCCAAAAACCAGTGGCGACTGCAATATGCCAAACGTTATTAAATCACAGTCCGCAAATTGCTGGCTCCATTTCATACTCCTATAGTTTCCGGCACCGGACTACAAAACAGCAAACAGCGATCGCTGTTTAGAATTTTCCGGCGCGTATTACACCCCCTAGTGGCCAGGCCTTATTAACTCCATGGCAGATACCGTCAAGCTCTTGATTGCTGGCAATACCCCTGGTCCAAAACACAAAAGCTGCGACAAGTACTCGGGGGAAAGCTGACATCCAGAAGTCCTATCGATTTTGCGGAGCTCCTATGGGCCTTGCCGAGTTTCGACCATCCAACTCTTGCCCTTCATATGGATAAGTGACCCCTTACATCAAAGGACACGTGCACATTAGGATAAGTGACCCTATAACTCAAACCGATCCGTATACATAGAACATCATTAAGCACATGGAGAAAAGACCCTACATCATGCAATTTATGCACATGGGGACATATTATGGCCCATACATTTAAGGTTTTGTTAAATGATAAAGAACACGTGCNCCCCCCCCCCCCCCACCACCAAAAAAAATAAAAAATAAAAAATAAAGTGCGTCGTGTGTCCTATTGTCAAAATAACCGAGGCTGTGCCAAGGCTGTGCTTCGTGTTGAGCGACATCGGTCACATATTTCATTTCGAGAGACGGGGTGAAATTATGCACTTAAGGTCTCCTCCAAAAACTTTCGGCACAAACTATGACGCGAAAATGTCGCAATGCGCCTTGGGCTTCTATCTCGGGCTTGATCTAACAGGCTAATTGCGAGTTAAACCTGAGGTGTACCTGATCCTTGCCGGATCATATCGCCTGTCGCATGACGCGGAAAAAATTTGGGGTAACAAGATATGAGGCGGCAAATTGCGATTTAAAAATTCGCGTGTTTTCAAACGAGAACGTGGCACTCGATGATAGAATCCAGCGATGGGCAAAATATCGCCCCGACATACATCGGATACTGGACCCTTTCCAAGTTTTGGCGACAATGTATGCCAATGTAACGTGATTGATGTCCCCGCATATTCGATGAGGGGTTGCTACAAACCGGGATAAAATCTGACATTTAGACTTCGCTAATGTCTCACTTTATGCCCGAGGAAGGCAATTAACTAGCAACATAATCAATATGTAGCCAACAATATTATTATAAGTTCGCGTCGCATCAGTGATAAGCCGTTAGTGTGCGTTCAGTCAGTGGAATAACAGCTGAAGAGGAGCTGTCACTTTAGCGCCTGTAATGTGGGCGACAACATATTGTGTCCGTCCACAATGCATCTGACGTCTAGCGTTGCGCGAAAAGAAATGCATGGCATGAGAAGAAAATAATATATTGATGCTGTAAGTGACCCCATTATGGAGCCATCGATCATATGGACCTTTATCTGGCTCCGTGAAAGCCAATCGCTGGGGGAAAGGAAATCAGTGGCGCAGTTGCATTCCCCCACCCCCCGAAACGGAAATCAATGATACAGAGAGCCCATGTGCAATTAAACGGACGGAGAGATATTTAACTTTACCTTGTCCGAAGCGGGTGAGTCCAAGCCTCTGTCCATCAAATCTTCATGGTGACTGAAGGAGCCTGAAAGTGAATAGGTGAATAAGACGGACGGATCAAACATCGCTCATATAAGATACTGTACATATTCAGGTGTTTGCACCACCTGCTGAACGTGTCTCAACAGCAGCAACACCGACAGGGATGTCAAAGTCGGGAACCTGTTTTGCCATATGCCAACACTGAGCCCCCACTTCAATACAACAAAAAAACAAGAAAAGTTAATATACCGCTTATGAACATTTGCTTCATAACGAGAATGCCGGCGTAACCCCGTCCTACAATAGAAAGATTGCAAAACTTACCCAATACTAAAAATTCGTGGTGTCTCCGGATATTTCAAATAATTAAATATGGAAATTATTATTCACGTATCACAATTGTGAGGCATTTTCATTTATATTACGCAGAAAAAAATAGAAACAATAGTAACTTATTGATTTACCATCGTTCACGTGTAGTCAGATTCCTGAGTTATAATAATCTCGGACTGGTCTGCCCACGCCCACCCGCGGGAGTTACGATTCAATTGAAACATTGGAAACAAATCACCTATCAACTCAAAAATGCCACGACAAATGAATCGACAGCAATGGGGAGTGGCCATCAAGATCAGCAGCCACGTGATTTACATTCAATAATCCGAAATGCAATGCACAATCCCAGCTACTTGATATGTATTATTTTTAAACAAATCAGAAAGAGATTACCCGCAAGTTCGACAATTTTAAGTGGCACCCATCCGCGTCAAAGCCTCATTTGCATCCGGTCGCAACTTCGGTCCCCGCCGGCACGGAGTCTCAAATATGTGAATGCGGCTCTAATATTCGATTTTCTATACACAGTGAAGTTAGGGCTCAACATTGTTTACCGACAGGTATCCCTTGTATCTTAAGTTAAAACTTGGGAGTACCATTCATCTGGACGCGACTTAGGGCCAGTTGCACCGGCCTCAGTATAACTTAGAACCTCGGGTATAACAAGAATTGCCATAGCAATCATTGTTGACCGACAATGATTGCTATGGCAATTCTTGTTATACCCGAGGTTCTAAGTTATACCAAGGTTATACTGAGGCCGGTGCAACTGGCCCTTATTACCCTTGTTATAGTGACCTTCATAATAATGACGTCGTCATGCATTATGAACACGTCACTTCGGGTAAGTTACATGCTACTTTATAAGGACGTCACATATACAGGGTAACCCAAAGTCTGAACACAGAGGTAATTGTATCATTGTTAGTTGTCAGGTTGCTAGTTGTCAACCAACAATACAATTACCTATGTGCCCATACTTTTGGGTCACCCTGTACAGTGAAAGTAATCGCGTTCAGGTGATGGTTATTCAGCAGGCGATAATCAAAAACCTAAATAAGCCGTAAAGTGCTCAAACAAATGCAGAAGAGGTTGGACAAGCTGTGGTCGTATGTGGCAGTCCAGTGCAGTCCCATGCAATGGTGAAGATTCGCGGATTATGTAATGCATGTACGAGTACCTGAAGGATTAGGGCTTATAGCACCAGATCTGGAATTGATTCCACAGCAAATGGAGCACCGGGGGAGTTGGGGGGCTACCTGGGTCTCGCCTCTCTCGATTGGCGAAGGACAGCACGGTAAGAAGTTCTGGCTACAGCTTATGCTTAGCAGCACTGGCCTGCCTGCGAAAACATACACACACACACAGGCTAACATACAAGCAGGGGGACACAGCAAGCCAACGTTAATCAACTGAAAAGAACAGCTAGATGGGGCTCAAGAATGTTGAGACAAACTACCTACTACGGTTGTTCATGATCCTAAATAGCCATCTTCGAAGAAACATCGAATCCACTCGGGAGATTTTTCACCACGAAAATTTTGATTTCACAACAAAAATGGACTTATGGAATCCACGGCAACATGTAAACGGCCGTAGACAATGAGCCCTCCTTCATTATTAAAAAGCTTGTTTATTTTCAGGCCCCATGCTTTGGCCACAAGGGGACTAACCGCAAGTCAGAATGCAACAGGTTACGCAATTTTCACGGCCAGGTGGAGCTGAGAACAGCCAATGCACTCTACACCTTACACATCTGGCAATTATTTTTCTGTGCTATTAGACCGCATTTCCAAATTAGCGCATGGAGCCTTTGACTAAATTTAGAATATCCTCGTGCAGGGTGTTGATGAATCCTACCGACAAATTGATAGGGGGTCCAGGATCATCGACGATCTTATTATCCGCCTCTAATATTCCCTATCCTTCGCATGAAATACAAGGCCATAGACAACGAATGTCCCAATTTTAAAATCCTATAACTCGAAAATTTGTAGACATATCTAAATGATTTAAGTTTTGAAATGCTAAGAAATGTTTAAAGTTTTGGTCTCACCTAAGTTTGTTTCGATATGAACTCCATTTGCCACTCAAAAAATGTAAATACGGTAATCGGTGTCGTGCCCAACCCCATCAGACATGTCTGAAGTCACCATTGCGATCCCATCCTGTAGGTGCTGGAGATACCGGATCTTTTCAGTTTTCACCATACATGTATCTCCACAAAAAAAAAAGTCAATTGGGGTAAGATCTGGGCTTCTGGAGGGACTATAGGCATTGGGAAACTTCTCATTCAAGACTTCGCACACTGGGGGCTGAACAAATGAAACTTTCCTATATACGGCAGGTTTGTTTCATGGATGAGGCGACTTTTTATTTGCATCATCAAGAACAATGTGTATGGTGTAAATACCCATCATCTCTAGCACCTATGGGATAGGATCGAAACGGTAACTCCAGATATGATTGGACGGGTTTGGCTCGAGACCGAATGCATCAGTCTTTTTTATTTGATGAGCAACAAATGAAGCTCATATCGAAACAAACTACGGTGTGATAAAAACTTTAGACCTGTCTTAGCATTTCAAAATTTAAATCATTGCGATGTCTACAAGTTTTCGAGCTATATGGTTTTTTAATTTGGACATTCTTTTTCGATGACCCTATATTAGAATTGGCCGAAGGAGGCGAAGCAGGCATACAGTATGTATATGCTCCCCTTACCCAAGTTGCCCCTCTTGGACACGTTCTATACAACCACACGAAGTTCGTGGAATCCATAACCGCCCTGCACGTTTAACAGATTAGAATAAGTCGACATACACAAATTAACATGACACATGTCACTTCATAATAATCAATTCATATTATACAACAGGGGTGTTGAAATATCATATGTTATAGACTCGAGCATAACACAAGGTCTACTCACATGAGGCAGTCAACCGTACTCCAACATGGTCACGAATAAATGCAGATGAAAATATGCGAAATATCCGAAGATGTCTAGCAGTGTTCTATATGGTTCACTTCCGAGTGGTAGAAGAGTCAGTAGATATTTCCGCAGAGTTTTAAGTTATTGGGTCCAACCGCAATAAGGACGGGGAGTGTCAGGGAGTGACACGGGATAAGGGGGAAACTATGCGTCATTTTAACAATGCAATAATGACTTGGAATGCATGGTTTACTCAACTGTTCGTATACTTCATCCCATGGTTGTAGAAGACTCAGGTTAGGTCACTCCCCACCCACCCCCTGCCGAGGGGTTTTGCAGCGGATGCTCACCTGAGACCGCTGCAAAACCCCTCGGCAGGTGATGAGCCCAGAAGATAGGGGTAGTGTCCGTGGGCTGCTTCATCCCCAAAACCACTGCTTCTCATGTCCCACTGCTAGACCAAACGTCCGATATACGTGCCACAAAACTGCCATTGTTGCTGATGGAGGATTTCGCTGGCAGCACTGTTAGAAGGCAGACTGTGTACTGTATACTTAAGCCTGAAGGTTTGGCCTATAGCAATGAGACACGTGTCTCAGTGGTCAATTTAGAACACTGGTAGATGAGACAAGTCGGGATTTTTCCGCATAAGAGGGGAGTTCACAAAGTTCGCGCCTTTGGGTTGAATGAAATGAGAGAAACGGTTCAAATTGCACATATGTATTAGACATTCTCTCTACAAGTATATTAATCCTGCAAATCCACACATCTTTCCCATCGATACACGACTTGTGGGACACCATTATTGCCGAAGTCGACACTTTGCGCTTGAAAATTGTTTTCAACCTCTCTGATCACCCCCTCGTCGCTTTCTAAATGCTTCCCACACATCAGTGGTTGCTTCAAGTGGAGAAAGAGGAAGAAGTTTCCAGGGGTGAGGTATGGGGAATACGGCGGACGGGGGCAGAATAGTGTACCCCACCTGGCCAGCAAGCCACAGTTGCATCATGGGCAGAATGAGCAGGTGCGTTGTCGTGCACACCTTGCGTCACCATTCCTCGTCTCTTCCGCTTGATCTGGTGATGCAGCTTTTACAGGAGGACTTCATAATACTGCCTTGTGATGGTCTCACCTTTTCGTGCCTAATGAGTCGTGATAAAATCCGCGGGAATAATAGAAAAAAAAACACTGAGCATAACCTCCCCAGAAGATGGCTGCAATTCTGGCCTTCTTCGGCGGTGGAGAGGTTTGACGTTTGAGTGTTTCCACTGCTTGTTCTGTAACTTGGTCTCTAGATCGTAGTGGTACACCCAACATTCGTCCATGATGATGAGTCGGTTGAAAAAATCGCCATTTTCGGAGAGGAACATCGCCAACATTTCCTTCGTCTTACCGAGGTTGAAAACTTTTTTCAAGCGCAAAGTGTCGACTTCGGTAATAATGGTGTCCCACAAGCGTCGCCAGGAATGGTGGACATTCTGCCAGTGTTTCATATTACCACCGATAGGAGGCGGACGATCATTTGGACGGGATGAACCAGAGTTCTCTGACGGAAAGAGACACCATGATCTCACTACTTTGTGGACCAATCTTAAATATGGAATAGCCATTTTGTCACACACATCGTATATTTCATACACATTTTGAGATCAATGAAATATCTCAATTGAAAGTAGCTTTTTCGGGCCCAAGAGCAAAATGCAACGCAAAACCTCATAAGCGGAATGAGACACCATTATCTCCCAAACATAATTGCAATATTAATTTTTTAGAGTCACCAGGGTATGCAGGAGTCTATTACCTTCACACACATTGAAAAATAAAATTAATTCGATCAAAATTAACCGAGTTACAGCTGTTTTACACTGCAATCCCTATGTATAGCTTATGGGCGCAGGAGTCGCAAGGCCGATGTCCACCATTCCTGGCGACGGTCGTGCATCACTGGGGAAAATGTATGACTTTGCAGGATTAATATAGAGAGAAGGACTAATACATGTGCGCAATTTGAACCGTTTCTCTCATTTCCTTCAACCCAAAGGCGCGAACTTTATGAACGCCCCTCTTATGTTTATCTGAACTCATTTGTAACCATGTACTTTACGTATACGTATCTGGCTCACTTTCATCTGAGTGACCCTTATGTATGTATTGGTTCTGCACAAGTCGATATGTATAGGGATATGACATGCTGAACAGTACGAATATAAATACAACCTCTACTCCAGTATCTTGCACAGCAGCAGGTATAGGATTATGTCATGATTGTTCATCACATGCTATACTGTACACAGTAATGACTACTTATGTATCTCCAGACAAGAAAATTTTTAGCATGTACTATATCCGACAAAAAGATGAGCCAATCTTGAATTTCACTTCAATTCATAACCGTCTCAATATTTTTGTCTGTCATAATACAATGTCAAGTGAATCTCTCCTAACTGAAACACTATTATAACAATTATAGTTCATGGAACTCCCAATAGTCGCCACCTGCACGACATACACTGTCTAGATCCTGTGATTGGTCATATACGAAATTTTAATATCGTGTATGATCTTTACATTTTTCAAAATTCTTGTTATTAACACAGTACAGTGGCCATATATCGAGGCAACCGCCAGCGACATTTTTCCGAAGCGGCAGAAGAAGGAATCGAAGATACGCATGCTACAAGCCGGGCGAGCAAGATTCCTTCTTCTGCCGCTTCGGAAAAATTTCGCTGGCGGTTGCCTCGATATATGGCCAGCACCATGTTTAGACCATTGCTTAAATGAATTATAGACCTATCAGCTTGGAGCGATTCACTAAATTACTGTGTATAACAGTACGGGTCTTTAAATGTCACAGGATTATGTAGCAAACAAAAAATAACTATAAATAGCCAATGTTCCGTCAAGGGAGGCACACAAGTTATCTTAATATGCATTCACTACACGTGCTGACATTGCTACGCGATGCTTTGGCAACTGAGTCGACTTCTGGCTGTCAACTCGCAATATTTCACATACACATACATATAAATGGCAAAGATTTAGTAATTACGGCAGGCAAGAATAATAACAAGTTTCAATCAACCACGGTCACGAGAGTCTCTTTTCGTAACATGAACACCCTTGCACTTGTAATAGACTCCACAATACAGCAACATTGACAATACAAGTATGAAACTATCCATTTGTATTTACGGGAAACCATTCATGTGGGACTCACTCGGACTCACCTGTGAATTCCCACTTTAAAAATGTAACATATACGAATGAATCAAAGCAGTTATCACGGGGTCGTTTAAATGTAATTTATAACTGTGCATGTCCCAAATGAACGTTGTCCCTGATGGTGGGCTTTGGAGGAAACGGGGGGGATATGCAGTATTCCAGGCAAGGATTCCTTAAGGGTTTAATAACTTATTTTGGAGAAATGTGGAGGGTGAGGGTATGCGACTTATCGCATGAGGGCAATTTCCAGAACCTACCCCAACGGATCCCGGCTCCCAGTGATGCAAATCGTCTGTGTGCTAAAGGGACAAAAAGAAATGCTAATCTTACCTTACATCAAGCCTACCTTACCTTCCTAACATATCCATGCACTTAAAATTACTTCCTACTCATTAGTGTGCAGAGCGCAGGGGCGCTCTTACAAAATATGAATAGTAGGATGAGGTTATCTTGGACCAATTATTTGAGAGTAATGCGAGAGTCCCCGCCAAAAAAATTCTATGAAAGAGAACTATGTAAACATAAGTTTAGGAAGTAATGCTTCGACAATTACAAGCAACTACTGTATATTTTTGTCCTTCAAGAAAATCTCACTCACGGGATCACGTTCTACACTTGATACGTTACGTTCGAGCAGAGTGTTTTTAGAAAGCTTTCTGAAAGTCCAGGCACGCCTTGCTATTGTTTGACTGGAACAGACAGCACTTCTCTGAAGTACTTCATAATGTTTAGGCTATTTTAGCGGGAAATTAAGCGCCTATTGACATAATCCACTGAAAATGTGGCCACTTAATTTTTCGAATTATTCGAGTTAAAAATGATCCATTCTACATTAATAGGGGACAATTTACAGAACCGTCACACATGTCATGTGGCAGAAATACACGTATAGCTAAGCAACAAGCAATATTGTGACAGGCATTATCAACACATATCTCTCCCCTGCACTTGACCGACACAAAACAGGTGCAAAACATGTTCGCCACAGGCTAAATTTCACACCAACATATAGTATGGAACTCCGCCATGCCAAGAATATTATTCCACCTGTCCGTTTTTCTCCAGCAAAAATCGGGCCTAACTGGACCACCTGTCCACGATAAAATTCCCCCATGTGAAACGCTACTGGTCAGCCCAAGTGCAGCTTGACACGTCATTTCCGCAGCGGCCTAATAATTCCCGGCATGCAATTAGCATGTTAGTAGCAGGCGGTCAAACACCAGGAGCCGCAACCACGCTACCCAGGCTGATGAATGATGCAGGTACTCACTGGGCGAGTGCAGGTTGTGTGCCGGGCTCCTCGGACTGGGGGCCAGGGACTCACTGGACCCGTGATGAAGTGGAAATTTGGGCAGCAGTACTTGGAGGTTGCTCTTCCTGGACTTTTCCTTCTCCTTTTCTGAAAACCCACACGAATCATTTCAATATGCCGCTCTGGCACAACCATACACGCTACACCTGTGATGGCCGGGACTTCCATTGCCCAGCAGTCCCTGAAAAGCCGCTTCATATTTTGTCCACCTATACATTGATTGTGGCAGTGGGTAAGGTTCGCACCCACAAACCGTCGCTCGTTATCGGCTCAGGTAGCGCAATCGATATCAAGGGGGGCTTATCACCAGTGCGACACCGCCTGATTATAATTGGGGGACTTCCTTGTCGCGTGGGACTAGGGCAAACATGATTAGAAGGCGCCAATGTTTTGGCCCGAGAGCCTACTTGACCCAGTCACGCCCAAGTCTGCTTTTGACCAGTCTTGCAAATTGGGTTAATGAGCTTTGGGTCTCCTGAAGTGGGTCGTCGAATTTGAGCAACACTCCCCNCCCCCCCCCGTGAGGTCACAGGCGACTGAATGAGGTCAGTGTTGCACCAGTAATGGCCGCTTTAATAAAAATTAGCCAATGATCCGGTGACGTGATCACGCAATGGATAGCCCCGTTTTGGCAAAACAATGAAGTGGGATGTCTGGCGTGATTAATCTGTGTCGCGCAATGTTCATTTCGGATTTATGCGGCTGGATTTGTGGCCAAATGATTCCGTGTATAGGTCACGGTCTCATAATGGGCACGAAATTGACACCATCCATGTATACTTCAGTGCTCTATACTGCCAACTGTACTGCCTCAATTGGCGCAACTAGTAAGAGCAATAAATATTGCATAGTAAAAAGTCAATGAGAATATATGGAATAATGGCGTAATCCAGGGAGAAGATTTCATACAGACATATTTACCACACGTATATAGGGAGCAATCATTTAGAGTTTTACATTTTATCTGCAAGTAACTTGCAAAGCGCATTAATCTGTTGATATACTATATATGCAGATCGCCCAAGATTTTAAAGGGCCACATTATCTCAAATTCCAACCTCCCATTGCGACAACTCAGGCCAATAACACAACGGCGAAGACTCTGAGTTATGTTGTCATACATTTTGACGCACGGTATACTATCACCGGTCCATCATAATCGGCTCCAAGGGCTTCACTGGAATTCCAGTGATGCCTCTGCTCCAATGCTAATCTTTTTCGCCGCGATACCTTGGAAATTCCCTATATGTAAAGTCCACAATCATTTTTATAGTGTAGCAGTTGCTTATGGTATGCAAGTTGAACAAGTTTCAACTCACTCAGTTATTTTCCGATGGCATTGTAAAAATCCGGGTTGGAAAGTTGCTACTCTGAAACTTTTTAGTTTGATATTGTTACAAACCACTCTGTGTGCAAAACCATTATTAAGTTATATACCGGTACTTGACTCTTTGATATGAGCTCCTGTCCTGCAATGAGAAATTTATGCGTAAAGTAAAACTTCTGCGAAATAATATTGGTTGTGGCCCAAAGGATACTATAAAGATTTAAAAAAGTATTGTCACAAACCAATAAGACCCACATTATATATTTCCGTGATATTTTAAATCGTTATTTCAAATCATGCCTGTGTCACCGTATAGGGCACGTCCTCCTAGCAACAACTTAGAAGAAATACATTGTACTCCCGATTATTCGGAAAAATGACTGCACGGGTGTTGCCGGATAATCGGAAAATGGCCCTATAGACATCGTAAAAAATGATACATTTACAGATTATTACTGTACTACTGTATAGAGCAGTGCTTCCCAAATTGGGGGTCGCGAAAATAATATTTGGGGTCGCGAGGGAGGGTCATGACCATAAGGTAGTCATTTCATGTTGGCGGATCGAAATGTGCACATATAGGGGGTCGCAAATTTTACAAGACGATTTTTTGGGGTCGCCAACGAAAGAAATTGGGAAGCACTGATATAGAGAGTATGCTGCCTATAGGCCCTAGTTGATTAAAATAATGAAACTTACCGCAGAAAGTCTTACATTTCTTCGTTGGCGAGACATATTGACAGTGGGTGTAATTTTCGTTTCGCTGCTATAGTTACTGCTAAGTTAGCAGTATCTAGCAGTGGGATAACAATTCGACACATTTCTTCGGACTTTAAATTTAAATTTTACTTTTTGGCGATGCACGGATAATCCGCACCCGGATAATCGGGAGTACAGTGTATTTCGTACTTTTTTGGAATAGTAGCCTACGCAGCTGTACCCACTGCTGGCAATAATGCAAAATAAAAACATTCAAACCTCGATTTTCGCGAAACTGGGTTCCCTTTTTCAATCATAGAACAAAAATTATTGCGGACCAAGTCGAAACTAATCACTGAATTTATCCTGTGCACATAATCGTCATGCAGCTCAAATCTCGTGTCAGATTTAGGGTACGCCACCATTTTTCTAATTGGAAGCCCTGTCATCACTGATGGCGTATAATGATGACACGCTCCAGCCGTCATGCCACACTTTTGCTCAGTGCGAACTCAATGGAATTGTATGTCACTCACCAAAGAAGGTCTTGCATGAGGCCATCATTCATTCCTGAACTATTGCAACACTGTACAATCACACAGGCTCCCTTGCGGCCGCGCCGGTTCGTATTTTGGTGTTGATACTAGCCTTTTGGTATTTTTGTGCCTCTACCTTTTAGTTTCGCTTTGTGCCTTGAAAGCTGTTCCCATCAACTCGGTCAATTCCACTTCGATACTATCGCGGGTAAAAAGATGAAGAGGTTCCACCATGCGGGGTCCAACGGCTTCAATGGAATTCCAGTGACGTCTTTGCTTCAACGTGAATATAAAATAAAATCAGTCATAATCGTCACATGTTCTACACGTATTAGTGTCACTGATTATTCCGATTATCCAGTGAATTCGGTGGAACCTCTTCATCTACGTATTTCACCCTCATATAGTATACGGCCCATATTGACATGTCTTTTAATGTTTGTAGCGTTTCGCCAACGTATCCGTATGATGCTATAGGTCCCCACCTCACTTGCCAATAATACGTTAGTCTATATGTCGATTTTCAGGTATGCCGGATGTGTTTACTGTAAAAGGTGACGAGAAAAAACGTCGTGACTTCCGAAACACACGGTGAAATGTAGATTAGTGAACGGGATTCCGACGCGTCGTGCTGGGTCAGTCCTTTTTAATTCATATATTTTATGTAGCAGAGAAAAGGCGACGTTTTTTCCGTATCGTTTCAAGCGCCTCGTTGGGCCCCGGACCTACAGGCATCGATTATGCACGACTTTCCAATCACCCTACAGCATACAGTGTGTTCCAGCTGCAATGTACGTAGTGGTTAGCAATTTTTTGGCACTGTGCTTCGTATTTTTCAGCAGTTATTTTGAATCGCTACTTTTAGAGGTTATCATGCGAATCATCTATCCCAACTCTGAATTGCAATATATTTCCAATAATAATTAAGACGTTACTTGCCAAAGGGCCCAACTCCCAAAATCGTTTCGAAAACCCGTTTTATTGCGGATTCCTATACGGGCCTCACAGCCCTGGTGAAGATGAAGGGCCAAAGTCAATCAGAAGTGTTTTAAAATTGAATGTAATGATTTGCAGTCCATTGCCTGCAAACTGGAGTTGGGCCCTTTGGCAACTGACTGAACTTACTGTTAGATCAGAATATCAGATTGTGATTGATGTTAATAATAATTACATAGGATGGAAATAAAACTGGTCACACCTTTCTTTGTAGTACTACTTTATGAATATGATGTGTTCAGATGGACAGGCATGACTGTATACCACTGAAATTTGCAACAGGAAATGGGCGTTCAGTTGCTGCCAAAGGGCCCAACTCCACTGATTTTGACCTTCAATAGACTCTGACATATTGCTTTCTAGTAGAGTAGATGATGTTTATGCACTAGGTGTGTATAATGGTGCCCTATCAGCATCATAAACCGCGAAACTATGAATGGAGCAATTATGCATATATAATATGCAGTTTTTAGTCTCTCCCATGGTTTTAGAATACTCAGCAGGTTAGGTCCTCCCACCCACCCCCTGCCGCACAGTGGGTTGAGAAGCCCGCGCAGCGCGAACAAATTCGATTCCGCGAACATGGTGCAAAACACACAAACATAGTCTGACATTACAGTTATGAATATGGACTATTTCATTTGATAACATTAATCGTCACATAGAGTCTTTCATACGTGTCACGACCCCCTGAAGTACCAGCATATATGAGCTACACTGCGTACGAGAGATATCATTTGCGTGGCACCATTCGGTACCTAAAAGATGCAGAAACAGAGTATGCTGTTCCTGCCAGTTGCACTCTATTGTCCACTAATAAGCAAATGCAACATATTCAACTTTGACCCCAAAATAAGGAGGAAACGACATCATACCCACCAATGTGCAATAATTGTATACCATGTTCGCGAAACCAAGTGAGCTGCAAAAATACCACCGCATACCACTGACTCCCACTTCGGTGCAAGCGATCCATTAGACTGTCCTCACCATTTTACAAATTAAATCAGCTGCAATGAGCAGCAAATGCGGTAGTAAGAAGCTTTCACAGCACACCCCTCAAGCATTCACTTTTGCTGTTCGTTAAGCAATTATTTCAACCCTCAGACGGTCTCACCACTTAGGCTACTACACAAGCAGCCGACCCAATATCTTCAAACCAATATAAATGACGTAAATGACCTAAAAAAAAACCTGATGCGACAATATTTCAGTAGGACGGATGCGCAATAAATGAGAGGCGAATTTGTTCGCGCTGCGCGGGCTTCTCAACCCACTGTGTGCCGGGGCGTTTTGCATGGTGTGCTCACCTGAGAGCGCCGTGAGACATCTCAGAGCTGGACTATGTGGCGACCCTACCGGACTAGGCTGAACTTTATAGGTACAAAAGGGAAGCGCTACATGTGTGCCCAACATGGCCGCCGGCGACCATGTTGGGTCCCCCAATGTAGCGCTTC
>JYFJ02004135.1:0-34577 GCA_000934665.2 Catajapyx aquilonaris
CCCCCAAATCGAAAGTCTGGATCATCCCCTGCATCATAGTGAAAGAATGGAACCCTGACTTGCAACAATGACTTTCTGTAGCTGTATTGTGTAGTCAACTACTGTATGTGATTGTCACTGCCAGGCCTGATTGAATTAGAGGTGCCAAGCCAATTGACATTATTAGCTTTATCCTCTGATTTAATAATTAATTAATTATTTCAATTACCAATCTTGAGTGTCCCCCCAACATTAATCAATGTTGTAGTTAGTGCCCACATTGGTAATGAATGTTATTCTATGATATTCTATTCAATTACAGCTATCATCAGACAGAACGTCTTTGATGAGAAGGGATGATGACCCTGAAGGAGGCTTGTCTCACAGAACTCAACTACTGCCTGATTGGGTTGATGGTTCAGAGGAATTTCAATATGCTTTATCACGCATTAGAACCAAGATGCGTGAGTTGGATGCTCTTCAAAGGAAGCATGTGCAGCGTCCCACACTGGATGACAGCTCAGCAGAGGAAGAAAAAATAGAAGCTTACACTAATGAAACAACCAAAGTAGGTTATAGTTCAGCCTTACTTTTAAAACTGTGTTGAAGAATCCAGGGTGTAAATGAATTCAACCAACAAACGTGTAGGCTGCAGGGGTAATAGATGGGACCAAGACAAACATATTTCACATAGGAACCTGTGTCCAGAAACTCCATCTAGAGGGGGTTCATAGACAAGGAACAGGTGTGCTCGGATGCGTCAGGCCCTAGGCGCGCGGACTGTTGAGTTACTAGGTGCCATGTGGATAGTAAACAACGGCACGGTGCGCAGTAACCTGGCAACGGCAGAGCCACCTCACAACTAAAGCCCGCTTGCCAGGTAGCATGTGGATTGTAAAGAACAACTCTGATCTTGCCATGTTATTACGCATTGCACCGTTGTTTACTATCCGCACGGCACTTAGCCACTCAGCGCACCTAACGCCTGATGCATCTGAGGGCACCCATTGCTCATCTATTAACCCCCTTGAGATGGAGTTTCCGGACATGGGTACTATGTGTAATATGTTTGTCTTGTCCCCTCTATTACCCCTACACATTTGTCGGATGAATTGAGGGCTGTGCGGGAAAAACAAGATAACTGACAAAGGAGTAACTTTTCAGGAGAGAGAATTTAAGTTTGCACTCTTGTCACAAATCAGCATATTACCTCAACTTGTAACACTGGGTTTTATTATATTGCCTGACTTTCTGTCTTGTTGTCCATAACTTTTGGAACACTTATTCCTGTAATTAATGGAGATACAGGGTGTAACAAAAGTTTCCGCCTCAATGACTCATGGGTGACGTAATTGTAGATAAAAAAATCCATATCTCACCAACGGCTCGTGTTAGCCCTGTGCTTCATGTATCATTCGAATCGCATTGAAAGGCCGCTCCCGCCAGATCCACTGCGCATCTCCCATAGTCTAGGCAATGCGTAGCATAACAACTATAACTATTTCGGTGCAGCTACTCGGGAATCATAAAAAACGTTGCGGTGAAGTTTACAGGTTCAAAGAACGATTATATGCAAACTACAGCTTAGAAACCAGTCTAATTAATTGCTAAATTCCCATAATTGTGCTAAGATTCATATAATCTCTATCGCTGCGCAAAGATCATATTCCAATATAGCCACCTTGTAGCCAGCGGAAGATGGCTTCATACGATAAAGTCCGACAAAGCACTCGAGCATATGATTTTTGTGGTGAATTCCACTGGGTTTGCTTGTGAATATGCCGAAAACCGCATTCCTTTAGGATTGATAGATTCTTTGCAAAAAATATTAAATTAAAGTGAGTGTCCGTAAATCACGCACACGTCGTCAGGCAGAATGTTAATAATTTTTTAATTAACATAAGGTGTGTATGTATATGAGTTAAACATGTATTCAGACATGGAAGGATGTATGGTGTGTTAATATATTCAGTATGCATACCATTTGTCTCTCCAAAGACTGAGCTACACCTCTTCTCAAACTGTCCACAAGTTTGAATGTACATCTCGTGTGACAGTTGCTAATTCCTTCTCATATTAACTGGTCATGATTTTTTGGCCTGGCTTGCTTACAGACACTGTCTAACACCTGGCCCACAATTATCAGACATTGAGAATAAAGCACTTGCAAGGAATCTTCATGACAGACAACACTTGCAGTGCAGACCTCTCATGAGCACAAAAGCAGAGTCAGTGCATGAGGATATGGATGGGAAAATCAGTCACACAGGGGATTATGGGATTAAAATATCAACATAAAAGATGACAGGTAACTTTAAAAAACTGAGAATTTCCCGTGTATAATATTGACTGGGCCAGAAACCTTTGTTACACCCTGTATTAAATGGAAGAATGCGAAGCGTATAAAAATAGGGTCAGTTATCGTGTTTTTCCCTTTGCGGAAGTGCATGATATGTGAACTTTGAGTATACCAAAATGTTTGTCATGTCTTTTACATAGTTGCTAGGTGTTTAGTTCAAAAATGACAAAAATGTCAGTTATCATGTTTTTCCCCCACAGCCCTCAATTCATTTACACCCTGTATAAATAATAACTGGCCTTAAAAGAGAGTAACAAAAATTATGTAGCGTATCAGGCTGTGTATGGAAGTCAGTGTTTCAGTGTTATGATTTATATTGCTTTTGTGGAATGTTTTCTTGATTACTTCTCTCAACTGAAGCAGGTTGGCTGCAAGCCCTGTTCAGTTCTCATGCACCCGCACCCTATCAAAACCTAAACATGGAAAGTAACAATGTGCACAAGAACTCATATCAAGTAAATGATTCATAAACACCATAAAAATAATAAAATATTGAAAAGTGAGACCAAAACTGCTCCTGTTGGGTTGTGAACACCAGCCATTTTATGTATACTACTATGCAGGGTGTTTCTTATTCTGAGGTCAACCAGCAGTCTGAGTATTCCTTGGGCCACAACAAGTTGAAAACGTAGGGGTGAGAAATGTCGACGGACCAACCGGTAACAAGGTAGACGACCAGAAACATTGTCCTATCCCTAGACACATGCAGCATCACACACGATGCCTCTTTGTAGGGAGATCGCCTGGCAGATGGACTCGCATGCCTTAGAGAAGTTTTCTAAGGCTATGAGTGCGAAAATCACTTCTGCTAACGAGGCGATCTTACAAAATCCCATCAGTCATGATTATCACGCTCATATCCCGCTCCCCAGGCAACCCCTGCGCACGAGCTATCTGCCAGCCAATCTCCCTACAAAGAGGTGTCGTGGGTGTTTCCGCATGTGTAGGCCCGATGTTTCTGGTCGTCTGCCTCGTTACAGGTTGGTCCCTCGACATTTCCTCCTCTCTCTCTTTCCAACCCCCTCCCCACACACACACACACACATTTCAGACTTGGCTTGGGTCTAGGAATATGCTGACTTCCAGTTGACCTACTAGTAAGAAACACCCTGCATTTGTTTTGGTAGTAGTACATGTAAAAGGAGGAGTCAATGTGCAAGTGGATTATGGTTACAGTACAGTGTTGCACATTAATCGAGTCACACTACTAGCGACATTTTCCGAAGCGGCAGAAGAACGAATCTTGCTCCCATGGCTTGCACTATCCATAATATCTTCGATACGTTCTTCTGCCACTTCGGAAAATGTCGCTAGCAGTATGACTCGATTAATGTCCAACACTGTACAAAAATACCACTCGTTTTATAAGTTAGCTTCACCTGTGTTGATGAAAATCTGGCAGATACTAATTTCCACTTCCCCCTGTGACCCCCCACCTTCAAGTTTTGAGTAGATTTGTACATTCCGTTCATAAGCTCATGGAATGGGCTTTTGCAACAACGCAGGTAACCACTGCCAACAGAGGCAACGAAAGTGAGTGGAAATTAGTGGCTGTGAGATTTTCACTGCTACTGATATGAGCTAACTTGCAAAGTGCCTGGTATATTTATTATTTACTTTAGAAGTGTAATTTTTAAGAGATGCTCAAGAATTCAGAGAAATATGCAAATATGATTAGTGTTGATAAATTGTTACATGCTTGGTGTTGGTACGAGGTAGGCGCCAAAAGTTTCCGTCCTGGCTATGTTCCAGGGGTGATAGAGATGAAACAACTATAGTGTCAGGTAGTCCCAACCATGAGTTGAGGAATGTACAAGTTTCACCCGGCAACGTCAGTCAGTCTCTTAGAAAAGTCAACTTTAGTTAGACGAGTTGCAACATGGTGAAAATCGAGTATCGAGAGTGATCAAGTTCCTCACCAAGGAAGGCCTTACTACGATGTCTATTAAACAGGCCTTGGGTGGTGTGTATGGTGGAGCTTCCTCTTCATATTCCACCATGAAGGAATGGGCTAAGCAGTTTCGTTTGGGCTGAGAGAACATCGAAGGCGGGCTATGCGACTTTCGGCCCTTGGAGGTGATGACTGCAGAGACCGTCTCTCTTGTGGAGGAGTAGGTGCTGCAAGCAGGCCCTTGGAGGTGGAGGAACTCTTGGGAAGGTTGTGGCTTTCAGACACCACCATTCCTCTCATTATTCATGAACACCTTCACATGAAAAAGGTCAGCACAAGATGGGTGCCCCAACTTCTGTCCGCAATTAAAATGCGTAACATGTTGCGAAACGTTTTCGGACCTTCGCCTTGGCAAACAGAAAGAAGTACTGGAGTTCATCGTCACAGGAGATGAAACTATGGTCCCGTGCTATGATCCTCTATCAAAATGAGAATTAATGGAATAGCATAGGGCAGGCGGAAAGCGGCCGAGTGACCCGGTCAACCAAGAAGACCATGGTGACGGTTCTTTAGAATTCCAAAGGAATCTTACTAATAGACTTCAAGGATTAAACCTCGATTGTCTACGGGGAGTCTTACTCTGGCCTGCTGCACAGGTTTCGTGATGCCATGAAGAAGAACAGATGCGGGAAGTTGAGTTGGGGTGTTCTCCAACATCTGGATAATGAACCAGGTTACAGGGCAATGTTTCCAAGACTGCTGTGAGGAACTGTCGCTTCGAGGAGCTTGATCACCCACCCTACTGGCGCCTAGTGACTATTACATGTTATCCAAACTCAAAAAAGAACTTCAAGGTACGGTTTAAAAGTGATGAAGAGGTGTAAGAGGCAGTATATGAGCATTTTGTAGAGAAAACTTTGGACTATTTTTCCAGAGGTATTGAAATGATAATTATGAGATATGAGACGTGCATTGATGTAGAAGGATACTATATTGAAAAATGACACTGTCGTTTTATTTCCATCACCCCTGGAACATAGCCATGACGGAAACTTTTGGCGCCTACCTCGTACAAGTGGCTCTCCTTACATAATGTGCAGCAAACCTGTAGCATTGGTTATTGGAAATGACCTCTACTTACAGGCTAGTCAGCAGATAAAGTCATGTTCAGATTATGTGACGATTCCATAGTGATCACACTGAAGTAATGTGTTCTTCTTTCAGATGTTTGGTGTATGCCATCGGTTACTACAGCAAATCAAGAGCCGAAGTAGGGGTTCCACGGTGCAGGAGGAGAGACTGGGAAGCAACGTTGCTAGTGCTTTAGCTGCCACACTGCAAGATCTCTTCTTTGAATTCCGACGAGGGCAGAGCACTTATTTGAAAAGTATGGCAATTCATAGAAGCTAATAGTTAATGGGTTGTTTTTCTCAAGATGTGCCACCCTAACTTGAACCCTATTATCTGGGACAGGTTCTCCCTGATTTCTTCCCAAAATGTGCCTGCACCCATGGTGCAAGGGCTAGCTGTAATTTTCAGGGCTAGTCTCACTGATCCAAGTGGCAATGAGGCCTTAGTAGCAATATACGTAAAAGCAAGGGTGTTCGTAGGAGAAAATATAAGATTTTTTCAGAAAACAGGTGGAACTCGAGACATTTGTGTTCATACTTGATATTTCATTGGGGATTCAGGGTAATGTACCCTCTTGCAACAATTAATTTTCTGAGATTTTATACGGACAAAATGCTAGAATTTCCTATTTATTGTGGTCGTACAACCACACCCCTAAGAGTAGATGCAGTATCTAAAAGCCCCACTGCACACCACATTGTGTTATAGCTACCAGATGGAAATGTTCAATAATCTGGTCACCCCTAATTTTATCAGCATGCCTGGGTCATAAGATTGGTGTATTTTTGGAATGCTACAGCACTCTGTCCAGTGAAGTGTAAACAAAGCTTTAGAGAAGTTCAAGTTGTCAAGTTTCAATGCAGGTATAGCACTCATTGTAAGATTATGACTGATATCAACATTAGCTGCAGAAATGATGGTTAATTGGTCTCTTTAAGAGAGTCTACAGGCAGTCCTCAGTATATGGTCCTGGAACTGTACAGTGTTGGCCATTAACTATCTCCCTGCCGTGTCCGTCCTCCACGGACAATTCCCAACAAAAATTGTGGGATTTTTTTTGCAAAAAAAAATTATACTCGTAAATGAATACGTGGTTTTCGGCATATTCACAAGCAAAAAAAGCAGAATTCAACACAAAAATCACATGCTCAAGTGCTATGTCGGACTTTTTCGGATGACGTCATCTTCCGGCGGCCATATTGGAAAGAGTTCTATGCGGAGTGATAGAGATTGTACAAATTCTAGCTCAATTCTGTGACTTTAGAAATGATTTAGATTGGATTCTAAGCAATATTTTGCATATAATCGTTCTTTGAACCAGTAAATTTCACCACCCGACCTGCGAGTAGATGCATAGAAATAGCTATAGCAATTATGCTACGCATGGCCTAGACTATGGGAGCTGCACAGTAGATCTGGCGGGAGCAGCGATTCAGTGCGGTTCGAATGATATACATGGCATGGGGCTAACACATTGCCTAGGTAAGATATTGAATTTTTAAACTGTGATTAAGTCAAGCGGTGTTGCAGTAGCAGCAACGCCGCGGTGGTTTGAGAGTTAATCTCATCGTACTGCTAGTTACGTTTTCCAAACCAACAGAAGAACGAATCTTGCTCGCCCGGCTCGCATTATCCATTGCTTCGATCCGTTCTTCTGCCACTTTGGAAAATGTTGCTATCAGAACGACGCGATCAATGTCCAACACTGTACAACCTTCATCTGTAACGACTTCACACATTTTATGATCGTGTACTTGTTGTTCAAAGCATGGCCTTTCATTAAAAGAATTGGGTGAAATTTTCGTCCGACTGCTAGTTACTGCTAACTTAGCAGTACCAGAGAGAGAGTGTGTTCGCATTGGTACTGTTAAGTTAGCAGTAACTAGCAATGGGACGAAAATTCCACCCTTTGTCATTAACAGTTATGTGAATTTACACTAGCAAGACTGCATGCTGCTAAGTTATATCCCAATGGAACCTCTCTGTAACAACACTCAAGGGAATTCAGATTCCTTTCCTTATGTGGTAAACAACTTTAAGCTTAATTTTGTTATTGCCCATGCAGGGAGAGAATTGCTGGCATAAGAGTCCAAACTTGGGATGTGTGATGGGACTCAAAGCATTTATTACTCTATGAGAAAAATTCAACTTGCATGCCATGCTCAAGGTTAGTTTATCAAAACAAAGGCAAGTGAAAGTATGACATAGGTTCTCACAGCTTGGGGAAGGAGTAGATCCAGGAGAACTCAGAATTACACAGGGGCTACTAATAAAGTGATGGTAGAGATATTGTCACATGAATTAGGAAAATGTGTATTTCTGACCATGATATGTTGAATTGTCAAAAGCCATTGTCATATACGTAAAATCTGTTAGTTACATCATGCTTAAAACGTTTACTTTACTACAGAATCAAATAGTTGAAATCGTGGTAAGGCTTATATTGCAGGAAGTCATCTGTATATTTTTAAAAGCCACTGAAATAGCTACGACTGTACCATGGTTTGAATTTGTTCATGAAAATGACCGAATTTCTTACCAAAAATACAAGGGATAGCATCAGGTGTGGGACTTCAAAATTCATTATTATCTTTTATTATGATAAAAGGTTATTCACAAATCCATAATACTCAAGTGGGTTTCTGATTGAAATTGCTCGTCACTGTGATTTATTTTCTGCAGCTACTTGGTTGCATATGTGAATCTAACATGCTGTTTACAGTAGGGGGGCATGGTGGTCTAGTGGCTATGCTACTGGCCAGCCAAGTGGGAGGTCCAGGGTTAAAATCCCATACCCATCACCTTTGCTTGGTCGCTTTTTCCGCTTTTCACCCGACATGTCCGGGCAGAATTGACTTCCCTTCTCTGCCCAGGGCCAAGAGAAAAGGTATGGTATTTAAGAGAGTCAGAAATGACTAGCGCTCCCCTTGGGAACCTCCCCTTCCCCCCCCCCCCCNCCCCCCCCCAAAGAGGGCCCCTGGCCCTACCACGGAGTATTAAAAACAAAACAAGCAATCAAACGTGCTGTTTACAACATGTAGGTTTGCAAAAATTTCAAGATATTTGTGATGATATCTCACGTGTTCTAATTTTTGCAGAGTTGCAGTCAAGAGAAGAGCAGTCGCAGCGGTATTTTTCAACACCTGATAACCTAGGCGAGAACAGCAGCCAGTCAAGTCGCACCGAAGACTTTCTGTTTGAACAGAGCCACCTTCTGACAGAAGGCTCCATGACACAACAGCAGCTCCTACTTTTAGAAGAGAACACAGCCATGGTGGCTCAGCGGGAGAGGGAAGTGCAGAACATTGTGCGGTCCATAGTTGAACTCAACCAGCTCTTCAAAGATGTCATCTACATGGTTAGCGATCAGGTAAACCTACTGGTGCTATCATTTGACTCTGTGCTGATATTTTATGTGAAGTATCCTAAAATGCATGATTTATAATCTCTCCTGAATGCTGATTTTATAACACCTTACATGTTTTTGACTTGAGAATCACCAAACTCGCTTTTTGTAGATTGGTTCTAGTTTGCCCAATTGTCATTTCACTTAATACTGATTTGTATGTGCTAAATGACTGGGAAATTCATATTGATTTACATGACATTTTAATGCTGTTTTGCAGGGCACTGTACTTGACAGGATAGACTACAATGTGGAACAAACACAAGTGAAAGTAGAGGCTGGAGTGCGGCAGTTGCGAAAAGCTGAGGGCCATCAGAGGAGCAGTAGGAAAATGCTGTGCATTATGATTCTTGCTGGACTCACCCTCCTGTTCCTCTTCATCCTCATTTTCACAAAGTTTTGAATGGAATGTAAATTATACATATGTTTTTAATGTGTGAATGAATGGTGTGAAATGCGACATTTCAGGGAAAGGCATCTTCATTTGAAAATGGAATGATACCAGTTATTTCAGGCACCTCTATCAGTTGCACTGACCCAAGGCAATGTAAGCAGTGAACCATGTTTGGTGTGCAGTTGTTGGAATTGTAAATGTACTAAAGTATTTTTATGGAAGATTGCCTACCTATGAGTAGGTAAGATGTGTTCCATGTGCTCCTTGAATAAATTGTGATTATTTATTTGTGCCAGAAACAAGTGAGAGCAACAGGTAGTTTGTATTTGTTGGCTTCATAAACTACTGCTTGACTGGAAAGTTTGTGCTGTCATTTCATTTCAAATGCATGATAAAGCTATGCAGCTGTAGCAGAGGAAGAAAATGAATATCAGGTAAAGTTACGAACCATTGGAGATAGAATGCTTGCTTGTGCAGCTAGCTTGGTACTCGCAAGTGTGTTTCCTTGACTTTTGTCACACATGGGTTGCCTTTCTTCCCTGAGAAAATATGCTACTCTCAATTCATCAAAGAGTTTTGCTGGTACTGTAGGAGTAGACAAGACCTGTTGACAAAGTCTGCAAACAAAATTATTCCATTATTTATTTATTTTTCGGTCCATCACATTCATGAGAAGTCTCTCTCAGTTGATATCCATAATGTAGGAGGTTTATTTTTGTACCTCATATAAAGGGCAATTTTGCAATTTCTTTGTAATGAGCGATTATTATTGAGAATGATTTAAGATTATGAACGAGTGCGTAGATCATCTGAACCTTTCTGAGAATGAGGCTTTGCTGGTGATATTTTTAATTTTAATGTAATATTTTGTCTGGAAAATCTCCCTGTTTGTCATGCTGACATTTCATTGGTGGGATATGTTTTTTTAAGCTTAATCACATCGTGATCCTGACACTATGTTTAATAACATTAAAGGGCAGTGGTCTGCGATCAACTTACGAGAGTAAAATGCCAAATAAGTTGCAGGAGTAAATAGGGATACGCGCATGTGCATGACAAATTGGTAATCACATACATTTGAACATAGGCTAATTATGAAGTAGCCTACAGTTCAAGTGCATATGCCGCGGAGAGCAGCGCTGCCACATTTACCAATATGAGACTACTACTGAAGGTAACATTAACAAAAATGATTATATCACACAGGATAATATATTATGCTAATAGTGAATTCAGTGTGAAAAAATGTGATAATATGCGAGAACAAGATATTTTAAATACTTGGCTGGCAACAGTGTCACATAATTTAGACTTATTTAATAAAAATATTAGTGTAAAACTTTAGCTTGCAATATTTGATGTGGGAATATGCAGATCAAGATAAAAAATATATCATGTGATGATTATGCTCGCGTAGTTTCGCCTGGTGGTCGGCAAGAGTCATCTGCTAGTCTCGAGAAAGATGGCGGACGAAGAGAGACAGCCGCTTCTCTTCGCAGATCCCCGGCCCAGCATTGACATCGCCCCATCCGGCACTGATTCAGGTAATTACAATTATCATCATCTGGTTCACGTCGTCGACACAAATCAGTTAATGAGTCAACTTGTTACGGATTTGCAACATTCACACACCTTGATTGTTATCAGACATGTATCACCACACCTTATTTAGCGACTATAACATTTGTTAATTATAATTGACACTTAAATTTTATGGCAGCAAAATGTGGTTCGCAATGGCACAATAAATTTTGAATCAGCGTTTGACTGTCGTTCCGCTGCGAGTACTTCTAGTCCTGACTGCGAAAATAAACACAATTTAATAATGGGTAGAGGGTGCCAAATTTAATTTTGAGAGCTTTGACCATGGGACTAGTGACCACACTTTTATCGTTCATGTATTTGCATATCCTACTTGATTAGTCATGTCATGTGATAAGATTAGTCATTTTCAGTTCAGCTGTTAACTAGTGTAATGTAAGCATGAAGGGAGTTAACATGTTGACCAAATGCATGGGCACATTTGATGACATGACCTTAAAACAGCTTGAATAGTGACCCTGGAGTTATGAGAAGTGCCCAAGTGTTTGTGATCATGTGACAGCATTTTGCAGCCATGTTGTTTATTGGTTACCTATAGGCAATGTGGGTTTTTGTAAAATTGGGTCACGTTTGCTTTTGAAAATAGTTCACATGATTATGCTTGAAACTGGTGCCATTTGGTATTGATATTTTACAAGTCAGGCAAATGAAACTAAGGGTCAGTTGCGTTGAGGCAAATTAAAATCTTGGGTTATGTGTTGTGAATTCTTGTCGGTACGTGAATAGCTGTTTTCTTCATAATTTGAGTAGATACAAGTGGGTCTGAGGGTGGATTGTACCAGATTCAGGATTGCTGCATTCCATAAACAACAATGCAACTTGCCTTGAATATCTTAAGAATCCAGACCCATTGAGTGCGTGGACACAATGCTCCGATAAGAGAATAAACACGAAAACAATGTTGCATGCTTGTAATTCATAGTAAGTGGGAGCTGACCTCAGAACTAATAATCCTGAATATCCTATTGGAGCGGAGAAGAACTTGACATAAGACAGTGAGAAATGCATGTCCCATCATGTTCCGCAAAAATGAAGCAAGTCTTGTACAGTATGTTGTAACTGTTAAGATGCTGGGAAAAAATCATCGTAAATAAGGAGTTGTATGTTCCAGATGTCTTAAGAGTGCTCTGCCATTAGTATGACAGTATTCTTGCAATGCACTGAACTTTTATATGTATTTGAAGGTAACATCATTGTCAAAGTCAAGGCGAATGTTTGATTCAAGAACAACCACAGCAAAATCTCGTATGTTTTCAGTTTCATTCAGAAGTGGTTGCCTCATTAATTGCGTTGAATGACCTTCAGTATTTTAACTCTGCAGCAAGTGAGATAAGAGACCTTGTTGTCAAGGTCACCATGTGCCTTTACAAGTGCACCAAGTAATTGCCCTATCCCAGTACCTGTCCATGATAAATTCCCATGTCCACTTTATATCAGCTTCTGTGTTTTGATGCATTGAAAAAAAGGCTGACAGCAAGGAGCAAGTGAATAACTACTACTTATTAGTGGCAAAAAAGAAAGGGGCTCAATTTTTCTAGTTAGTGTTTAGGCATAATTTTGATGTGATTGTACCGCAGCAATTAATGTTCATGCAGTGTTCATGTCTCAACTAGCTGATTATGTTTTCTCCTCCATGATTCGACATGTGGGCTGTACTGAAAATAATGCTGATTTGATCATATCTGCAAGGATAGCTTAGGAGAAATTTTTTTGCTGCCGATTCAAAATGTAACAAAAGGTACAGTCCCGCTCATAAAGAATGGTACGACTCTACGGACGACGTGTTTATTCTGACTATCCAGCATTATTCCCAACCTGATTTCGTTGCAACACTATGGACAACTTGTCCTAGATCTCTTGTGACCCATATGCTGTGGCATATCGTGGCAGGGGCAGTTGCCCCGGGCGCCAAAATTTAGGGGGCGCAAAATGAGAGAGGGAGAGAGAGAGAGAGAGGGAGAGAGAGACAGAGAGAGAGAGAGAGAGAGAGAGAGAGAAGGAACATTATTTCATTCACCTAAGCTTGTGACCTTCAACCCCCCAAAAAATTTCGCCTGCGCCGGGCTTATTGTTCCCCCCCTCCCCCCTCCCCTTTGGATTTTTCTGGGTGTGTCACTGTTTCGTTCGCTTCGTATTGTTCCGGGCTCTGTTCATCAACGTGATACAATTTGTATACATAAGAATGGCAAGGGACAGTGACCATTGTTGNGGGGGGGCGCAATTCTCCCCCCTTGCCCCTCCTGCCAAAAACTCACGGTACGCCACTGCCCATATCACCCCCTCCCGACTTTTTCCCAAATTTTTTATTGCCAAAATGTTCAACCTGGTACAATGTTGACATAGATTTGAGATGAATTTCCCCCCTTAAATTTTCTTACTTTGCCTTGTATTTTTCTTCTCTTTTTTTCTTGATTTTAATTGCCTTTTCCCAGCCTTCCTCATGACCCCTAAAAACATGCTGGTGACCCAGGGGTTGGGAACAGAATAAACATTTTGTCCATAGAGTCGTGCCATTCTTTATGAGCACATAATGTGGCATCTACAATAGTTATATTTTAAAAACGAGCTAGAATTGCTAAATATCCACCTTATGTCCAAAGTAAACCATTGCATGTGTCTGTACTGAATGAATCATTTAACTACAGGAAAGGATGAGTCATTCACCAATAGGATAACCCAAAGGTTGATGTAGACAGTTTCTACTTTACACTCTAGAATCAAGAGTCTAGAACCTGGTTGGATGCTGTTTTTTAAGCAAGTAATTAATGCCGTAGGGCAGTGCTTCCAATTTTTTTTCCGTTGGTGACCCCAAAAAATTGTCACGTAAAATTCGCCACCTCTCCCTCCCCGCTCAGATGTGGGTAAGCAGTGAAATGAAAATCATTGACAACTATTGTCGAATATCTGAATTGTTCAGTAACTTTATGGACGTAATTTTCAAGAGAGTATCATTTTGTGAAAATAATTTGTTACCCTTTCTCGCGACCTCAAATATTAAGTTTGCAACCCACAGTTTGGGAAGCCCTGACCTAGGGAGTGAAAATATTTTCTTTCGTATAGCCTTGCTTCACATTATGCCACTTGAGAACAAAGATGCATACACTTATGGTGGTGTTGACCTCTTCGTTTTTGCATTGAGTGAGAATACTTGAAGCAATATTTTCAGATGTATATGGAATATGGTTCTATCAGTCCAACAAGAATTGTCGCAGCGGCAGCGCACGAACTACAATCTACGAGCACAGGGACACGAGAGACTGTAGTTCGTGTGCTGCCGCTGCGACAATTCTTGTTGGACAGCAGGTACTTGCAAGAAACTATTGTGATCTAATATTAGACGTTTCAGTTACCAGTGCAGCAGGGCTTCAAGCACAGCTTCAAGCACGACTTCAAGCACGGCTTCCAGCGCAGGTGCTAGATCATGCCTCACCTGTTGGTCCAAATGAGCTGCCTCCACCATATACTGTCTCAGCCCCTGGAGGTGGTCCAGTCATCACTTGTCGTGTATGCCAGGCCTCGATTGACATCTCTGGCAAGCGGGAGCAGCATGTGGTCAAGTGCACTCATTGCAACGAAGCCACTGTGAGTTGTGTTCAAATTGACAATTGACGAGTATGGCAAAAAGGCATGAGCTGGTTTCAAGGAAATGTAGGATATTTATGGAATATGGAACTTGATTGCTTTCCAATTATTTTATAGGCCTATAACCTATTTTTAAAAATCTACTTGGCAAGGCTATGGTTATAAACATTCTTGTACTGTAAAACGGCTTGAGCAATTGGTTTTTAAGATATGTATTTTTCAATGGATTTGAAACCTATCTCAGCTGGTACATTGTAAAAATTAAGTTCTTACAATTTGTCCGCATCACCTGCCCTGATAATTTTATTTTACATTTATTGTATGGCAACCAGATTCAGTCTGGCTTGATCCTGAGACATGTTAGAAATAATGAGTAGCTTATAAAAATTTTATGGAGGACTTCATAAAATTATGCAGGAGAGATTTTCACGTTCCTTTGTTGTTTGCATCACATTCTGCCCAAAAAGATATCACTTGAATGAGGGCCCTCTGAAAAGGGGCATAAGGAGCAATAATTGCCCTTTTCCAGACCAACCCTGTAACAAAATGCCCAATATTTTGTACCTAGGTGGTGCATGCAATTCATTGTCCTTTTATGGAAAGGTTGTGATTTAAAATTTCAGCATTTCCACATTTATTTTATTTATTTTATTTTATTTTTAAAAGTTACCCCGTGATAGGACCATAGGCCCTTTTAGGGGGGTGGCACACCACCATCAGTTTTCTAGTATTTTCATAATCTTTTTTCTTCAAACTCCGGTGCAAGGAAACAAGGAAATAGGGTAAGGGTGGGGATTTTTGGGGAGGGAACATGGGTACAAGTGCAGTGTCGGTAAATGGGTCATGTGTCCCCAGGAGGTTAGGTTGGCAGGTCAGAGACCCTCCTGACGCAGGCGAAAGGGAACACCCAGGCGGGGATCGAACCTGGGACCTTTCGCTCAGCAAGCCGAGACGTTACCATCTCGGCCACCACACCTTCCCTGCGTTTCCACATTTATTACCACTCAATATGAGTTATTTGCTCCATAAGGATTTAGGTTCTAGAATACACATGAATTTTCAATTGAATATGGAACATGCAGTTTAACCTCAATTGAACATGTAGGAACATCATATTGTGGAGAAATGTTTTTTCCCAACATCTGTGGTGATGGTACCTTTTCTAGCTGTTTTCATTACATTATTGCAGCCAATACGAAGCGCACCTCCTGGGAAGAAGTATGTGAGGTGCCCATGCAATTGCTTGCTGATCTGCAAGAGCTCTTCACAGCGCATTGCCTGTCCTCGCCCCAACTGCAAACGGGTTATCAATCTTACACCGAGTCCTGTCACACCACCCATGCCCAATGTCCCTGGGATGTGCCGTGTCACCTGTGCTCACTGTCACGACACGTTTCTGGTAAGAAAACTCATGTGTTGGCATTGATCTCAGTCTCCAACTGGTGTTGTGTGGAACCCCAGGGTTCCGCAAAGATATATGTGGTTATGGACATATTAGTCAAGTAAATGTCCTAATATCAATGCAGTACTTATGTAATTCCCATGCCAGAAAAGCAGAAACTGGAAGTTGGGCCTCATGCATGTAATAAATTAGAGGCAAGTACCATGTTCTTAAGTAGGAATTCATAACAGTGGTAATGCTGGGCGATATTTTATGGGGTTGCAGCACAGTTTGTGTAAAAGGGTTCCGTGACAAGAAAAAAGTTGAAGACTACTGATCACGATGTGGTCAAATACTTTGACACAGTAACTGCCAGTTGCACTAGTGCAAGAATCAAGTTTAGGTATGGGTTTGCCCTGTTATTAATTTTTAGGTTCATTGTTGTCCACTATTAATAAGAAGGGCAAACTCACACTTGAACCTAAATATTATTTATTTATTTATTTATACCCCATTGGGAGAATCGGCGCTCCATTAGGGGGGTGGAGTACCATTGGATGGGGCCAAGGATAGGGAAGGAAGGAAGGGGCTGTGGCCTTTTATACGGAAACAACCCCGGAATTAACCTAGGGGGGACCGTGGCAAACCACAGGAAACCACGTTCAGGGTTGCCGGCCCCGGGATTCGAACCCAGGACCTCCCGATTAGCAATCGGGCTCCTTAACCACCACACCAACTTGCTTCGGTATCTTGAACCTAAATATTCCACAAGGCTGTTTGAAGACGGTTCGTGCATAATTAAATTGTAATTTCAGTGAAGTAGTGGATTTCATATCTAAATGCCTTGAGGCTTTTCACACTAATTTGTCACTGAGAGTCGCACTGTTGTAGGTACAATGAAAAAAGGAAAGAGAAATGACCCACATGTACCTGTACTAAATGGACAGCACTTGCATGCTGTGTGTTTCAGAATTGAGCTGACAGTAGTATCGGTGGGAATTTCTTGGACATTCCTGCATCAGAGGGAGTGGTCCTCCAGTGTCTAAAGCCTGTTTCACACTGGCTGAGTTTCTCCGATGGGGATATTTCCGGACAAGAAATTAAGCCAGTGTGGAGCGCGTCTCCTATCCAGTTGACGTCACCATGCGGATTTGAAAACTCAGCCGATTTTCAATTTTCTCCAACGGAGTCTGGCTGGATTTTTCTGTGCGAGAAACTCAGCCAGTGTGGAGCGGGCTTTAGTGTACCTGAAAACACAGGCAGGAGGACCCAAGGCTTACTAACACTACTCTTCCCTTTCCCCCTCTTTCCGCATTCTTTTGCAGTCTGGGGGCCAAAGTGACTTATGGGCATATGCAGAATATCCACTGATATGTGAGGTCAATTCTGAAGCACATGGTACAGTATATGTAATCTCTCTACTGTGTTTCAGAATTTAGCTTACAACTGCATCGGCGAAAATGTTGTGTACATCCACAAGTCCTGTTGGCACCCTGAAGGGGAGGAAAAAGAGACATGAATTGCCAAGGGTCTGCACAGGGGAGGTGCACGTTCTTCTGACAGACTCAAATTTGGCACACTCAGGAATACCAACTTGATGCAGGAGAGTCTGCAACATTTCAACTGATATGGGTGTAAGCTAAATTATGAAGCACAGGGTAGATGCTACAGTGTAACTCTCAAGTGGTGAAATGAGGTCTGTCAAATGAATGAATGATGATGATATGATTGGTGCAAGATTGATGCATGAATGACATTTTACTGTTAGATCATCACTGTACTCTGATCAAGACTCTCGGAATAAGGGTATTCACTTACATTTCCTGCCCTTTCTCATATGGAAACCTACATACTACTTGAGTTCATCTACATTGTTGGGTTAAAAAAAAAAAAATCTTGGGGAAAATGAGCTGGAAGTTGTTGTCATCCAGTAGGTAACTGCAAATACTGCATAATGACATTCTGTGAATAGGGAATGCATGCAGTGTCAATGATTAATATTTACAGTTCTTTCAGACTCCACGAATATTGCTTTGCCTTGCACTACAATGCATGCTTCCAGATCAGTATTCCTACTACAGTGGAACCTCGTACTTCGAACGCCCCTAACTTCGAACGTTCCAGAGTTCGAACGCAAAATTCGAGAGAAATTAATCCAGAGTTTGAACTACTCACACGATGAAAACAAGCTATCGCTGCGTAAACACCATATTTTATGCGGCAAAGTCATCTCTTGCTCTCGCTGGGAAAGCATACCTTGCGTTACCCCTCGTGCATTTTCAGTGCTTTTATCACTTTATTTTGATTGATTATTATGTAGACCAACTGTATAATGGTCCCATTCTTTTCTTCTCTGCCTTCCTCTCCACCAGCCACATCACCCCTTCTCACTGGTACAAAAAATGCCATTTTAAATTTAACATACAGTATGTACGTATTTTATTGTTTTATTTTTAATCTGTTAGGGTATTAATCGTGTTATTTTTTACCTTAAATTATGTGTATTTACTGTTTAAGTTGATCGAAATGGGTGTTGTTTAGGGCGTAGGAACGGATTAACTCACTTTCCATTATATCTTGTGGGGACAATTGATTCGGACTTCGAATTCAGACTTTGAATGACTTCCTGCAACGAAATCAGTTCGAAGGATGAGGCACCACTATATTTACAAATGTTGTACTTATGTAATCATAGAATCGAGTTATTGGGATTTTAAAAAACCTATTGAAGTGTATGACCTCAGAGGTCAAGGGTTACCTTCTATGCCGATTACATAATCAGAACACAGACTGCCTCATTACGCTTTGTTTTAATACCCAATGGTAGGAGTCTTTAGTTCCGTTCCTTCGTAGAGGTACAAGTGGTAGCCTGTTGGAAAAGGGTTGAACACATTCCCCCCCTTTGCAATTAAGCATGTTAATACTGTGAAGTGGAATGTGACAACCTGTGTGGAAATTGTTTATAGCACTCACATGGCTCCTTTATTTGTAGTTCTGTTGCCAGTTGGCATGCTATCCTTGTTCTCTCAAGCAAAATGGACTGGGGAAAACTTTGATCATTAAGAATTTTTTTGAAATGAGAGGGAAAGGTGGAAGAGGCCAAGTGATTGCACAAAGTGGAGTTCAAGTTCTCCATTTAGGGTTACAAGCAGCTGTCATCTCTATCCCTAGCTTAATTCCTCCTTGTCTGTGCTAGCTTGGGTTAATTTTGCCAAGTTTACCTTGTGGTTGGGTGAGTCACGGCAAGGGGTAAAGTTGTCAGGTGTGAAGAATGCCTAGAGAGAGAATGTTTGGTCATGAAATTTGGCTGAGATGTTCTGGAGCCATTCGCTGAGGTAGCAGAGCAGTTGAGTATACCATGTTGTAGCAATTCAAGACAGTTATCTACAGTGGTAATTTTATGTGCACCAACAGTAGAACTACTGGAAAAAGAAGTTTTTAAGCACATTCAGAGATTTGCATAATTTTAATGTAGTGGTAAATGTGACAATATGTATTTAAGTGTTAATCCGGAAACTGAAAAATTCGGTGGTATGTTGTTTTATATTAATTTTGATCCATATTTTTTCTCCTCCCATGCAGTTTAACACCATCAATAATGCCCTGGCCCGGTGTCCACATTGCCGAAAAGTGTAAGCATTGATTTTTTATATGCTTGCAAAATTTGGCAGGAAACTTAACAACTCAATTTCAGGTCATCTGTTGGACCCGAGTATGTGAGGAGTAGGGGCATCATCTTCATGGTGCTGGCTGTCATCTTTGTTGCTGTTGGAGTTGGTGTCACTGTAAGTTGCAAGTTTTCTATTTTTGATATGCACAAGTATCAACGGTTCAAAAAGAATTGTCCCTCGCGTCGAGCGGGCAGCCACGTGTCAGGATGAAAGCAACCAGTTAACTGGTTCCTTTCATCCTGACGCATGGCTGCCCGCTCTACGCGAGGGACGATTCTTTTTGGACTGATGATACAGTCCCGCTCATAAAGAATGGTATGCCTCGATGTACGACGTGTTTATTCTGACTATCCAGCATTATTCCCAACCTGATTTCGTCGCGACACTGTGGACAACTTGTCCTAGATCTCTGGCGACCCCTATGACCCCTTCCCGACTTTTTCCCAAATTTTTTATTACCAAAATGTTCAATCTAGTACAATGCTTGTAAGCATTGTACTAGATTGAACATTTTGGTAAGTAACATTTAAGGGGGGAAATTCATCTCAAATCTATGTAAACATAGATTTGAGATGAATTTCCCCCCTTAAATGTTCTTACTTTGCCTTGTTTCCTTCTTCTTTTTTTCTTGATTTTAATTGCCTTTTCCCAGCCATCCTCATGACCCCTAAAAACATGCTGGTGACCCATGGGTTAGGAACAGAATAAACATTTTGTCCATAGAGTCGTACCATTCTTTATAAGCGATACTGTACCTAAATGTGATGTTGATAATTGTTTCAGGTTGGCACACGTAATGTGGCTCGTGGAAACCCTGGGATTATAGTGCTATATATTGGTGAGTTTTTCATTTTGAATGCCATGGGTCAAGATTTTTGCTAACAACGGCTTTTACAGGTGCTTTTCTGGTTGCCCTATTCTTCTTGTTTCGAAGTATCTACTATTTCACTATGAAAGTCAGCATTATTGAGGGACCTCTGTAACTGGAAGGAGCAAATGCATTTTGGTGCAAGTGGCAACAATGGTCACGGGCCAAAATATATGACCATTGTGAAGAGGACATTATTCTTGGCTTTGCTTCCCATGTCTACATGTGTTTTGTTTTTTTTTTCTAGTGCACTGGTTAATTTTTTGGGTGTCATTCTTATAGTCATAAAACATTTTTGAATGATTATGTGCAAGGTACTATTTTGAGTGCCATCCACAAGGATTGAGCTAATTATGGAGAGTTCTACTCTCTCGTTATATGCGTTGTTAGAGGGCCCTTTTATATACAGGCGAATTACACCAATTAAAAGTTTTTCATGGCCTCAATTGCCTAAGTGAAATGTTTCGAGCATGTTGATCATCTCGGTTTTGTAATTTTTGGATTACCGGAGGAGGTCTCGTGTAAATTGGTGTCACAATTTCTGCGAGAACATTCCAAATTTTGGGAGATGCCTATGGTTACACATTCATTAAGCCATGTTTTTTCCCTGAATAAAGTGACTCCTTGATTGTAATATACGGTAAATGTGATTTGGTAATTGGGTGTACAATATACATGTAGGAAATATGCATATAAAATAACATTATTAGCAAAATAATTCTGCTTTGTGTTGTCTAATAAAAGTTGTGTTTATTCACAAATTTGTTCTACTTCTGGAAAATATCAGGAAGTGGTCCGTCATAAAGTACAACATGCTGACCTTTCATGTTTTTATTTGAGAATCACCTTCATGTCACACTCACATGAGTCACATCACACTGCCTTCCTCATTGTATGACAAGTCCTACTAGTCCCTACAAGTTGTCCTCTAGTCCATACCTACCAGTGTGGCGTACTTTATGAAGAACCCATAATGATAGCAATGCAGGTCTTAACATGTCAAAATGTTCATGCTTTCTTGGTTGACTTTAATATGTATGCATTTTCACAATTCCTTTATTTTGGAAACTCTCAATGATCTTTTGTGAACACTTCTGGAAGCTATCGTGCATTGTAGTTGCCCAGTCTAACACTTTATTTCGACCTGGTGCTACACATTTCCCACCTGCATCATTGTAATCAGTCCACAACTTGTTGACTAACCTATCAAAAGCATCTCGGACTGCATAATCCAGAGGTTGCAATTTGCATGCACAGCCTTTGGGAATCACTGCTAAGTTAGTGTTGTTTTCATGAAAAATTGCTTTAACAGATTGTTCCACATGCGGTTCATAACAGTCAACCACTAAGAGATTTGGACTCGACACGTGTTTTGTCCATACTGTGTCAATCCAGGTTTTCATGCATGTTGAATCCATCTGTCCATGCTGTTGATACACTGCATGTATGCTACCCTTTTGCATGACATCATTTGCCTGGCCTTTTAGGATCACAAAGGGTGGAAGTGCTGTGCCATCAGCCAAACAGGCAACAACAACTGTCACCTGGCAATTGCCCCCGCTTCGCTGCAACAAACGTTTAGAATTGGTACCATTTCCGAGGAGGTGAAGTGGAAATTCATCCATGCTACCAATGCAGTTGGGTGGGAGATTAAGCTTTGCAATCAGTTCCTGTGTTTCAGAGTGGAATGCTGCAACCTTTTGCATCATCTGGAGGGGTAGATCGGCATCACTGGTAGTGTGTTGTAGCAGCGGGTGCCTCTTGCAGAAACGAATGGCCCAACCCGGAGATGCTTTAAAATCAGACCTTTTTTTTCCAATAATACTCACTGCAAATAACTGCAGGTCAGCATGAGTGACAGTTTCATTATTATCAAATCTGGTCAATATCCACTCTATTATTTCGTCATCGTGAGTATGGCGGCTGTGAAGCCCATGTCGGGCAGTCCACCTCTTGTACCACCCATGTGAACACTTGATATTATCGTGACCACTTAACTTGAACAATTCACAAGCTTTTTTCTGTACCTCACTACTCTGTGGTTGATTTCCACTTTGCTCACACTGCATGTACCAAGTCCACAATTGATCTTCCACATCAGCATCAGTAACAGACCTGCCTCTGGGCTTAATCCGTCTTATGCCTGACTGAACCATGGTGTCCAAACTTTCTTCCTTTTTCATCCACTCTGACACTTGCTTTCGGGAAACTCGAAAAACACGAGAGGCTGCACTCTGGTTGTTCACTTTCGCGTAAGCAGCCACTTCAAGCTTAAACTGGGGGGGATACTGTAAATGGTGGCCATCATCGCTAAAATTGGATTCACCGCGTTTCAGCCATGTTGACAGCCATTCTGGCACTGTTTTATGACTCGTCGCTAACTGTTGCACCTCCTCTTTCACTTCATTGGCACTAACAATGTGATTATCATCTCGCATTTCCTGCAACCATGTGATAAAAGCATGTTCAGCTGTGTTGATGTTCTTGTCTGATCCCACCTTCTGTTGATCTACTGTTCTGGTCCATTCTGACACTGTTGCTTGGTGCACCCTAAATTTTTCAGATGTATCCTTGAAGGTATGCTTCTTGGCATAATATATGACTTTTGACTTAAACTGTGGCAAGTAGCGCTTCCCCTTTCTACAACGCTTCTGCTTGCATTCTGCTGCTCCACTTCCTGTTGCGTCATCAGTGACTTGTTCTGCTCGTGTTGATGTGCTTGTGTCAATGTCCATTGCTCTCTGCCAGTAAAGACTGTAAAGAATACCATGTTTGTAAAACTACAGTTTGACTTTTTAATGCCTCTATGACCTATGCTTGTATACCAGTGGGTGCCAAACTTGGGGCTCTGCCCCAAATGCAGGTCCTGAAAGTGACCCTCGCGTCACAGTAAGGTCAGGAGGGGATGACAACATTTTTATAATAAATGGCAAAATTGGCAGAAATAAGCAACTTGACTGACAAAAGTCATGTCCTATATCGTCGAGAAATGTACAAAGGGCCACAATCAACAATTTTGATAACTGATATTGCCCAATAGCAGTTATTTTTGAAGCTAGTTGTGCCCTTAACCATGTGCTCCATTCTATAGCAGTAGTTATAGAATGGGGGACATGGTTAGGGGCACAAGCTACAAAAAAATAACTGCTATCGGGCGATATCAGTATATCTTCCAGAAAGACACCACCTTGGACAAGGGGTTATTCACTAAGGGTAGTCCGGGTACACTTTCGTAGGTAGTCCTGGTAGTCCAGCCTGGACTACCCAAGTAGTCCGGGGTAGTCTGTGTATGCAAAAAATGTAAGTGAATAACCCTTGTTACATGTCGGTGGATATTTGCCCTTCTTACTTGTGCCCTATAAGGTGTGGCGTCAAAGATTAAAAGGGCGAATATGGGATATTCGCCCTTTCTCCTTACGCTGCTTTTGGATATTCGCTGGGACCACTTTCCCATACAGGCAGACTGTTCCACGTACACATCTGCCGTTTCACCAAAACATGCAGTGGGTGATGACACCTTCAGATATGCATTTAAGCCATTTTGTTAAAAATGGTCTATTCGCCCTTTCTCCTTAATGCCGACGATATGTAGAGAAGAACTAATACAAGGGGCATTCGGAAAGTCTTCACACTTTATTTTTTTGCCACAAATCCAGGGCCCTTGCAGGTCGGCAGATAGGCACACATTATCGATAGAACCCTCTTGGAGCCAAATGAACTGGCATCATAGGTATGTCAACCTCTCCAGGACCTCTAGGAACCAAGTTTTGGAGGTGCTGCGCACCCTCTCTCGGGCAACTGCTTCCTGTTCAACAACTGTCAAGAATGTCCTGGAAATGGAGTCGGCGAAGGGTTTTTTTCATGGCTCCAGGTTTGGATGCTTCCACACCTGCTGTACTCCCCTGGCTTGGCCCCCTGTGACTTTCACCTGTTCGGATCCATGAAAGAACCTCTTCGCCGATGCCATTTAGAGGACATTGTTGTACAGGAAGCAGTTGTCTGGGAGTGGGTGTGCTGCACCTTCGAAACTTGGTTCCTGGAGGGCCTGGAGAGGTTGACATACCTCTGATGCCAGTGCATTCGGCTCCAGGAGGGTTCTATCGATTCTGTGTGCCTATCTGCCGACCTGCATGGGCCCTGTATTTGTGTCCAAAAAGTAGTGTCAAGACTTTCCGAACGCCCCTTGTACATGTGTGAAATTTTAACCATTTCTTTCTTTTTCTTCAACCCAAAGGTACGAACTTTATGAAATAATAAGCCTCAATAATCCAACCTGAATGGAACAGAAAAGTGGATCACTACAAATGTCAAGTTGTACAGAAATGGTGGGTATACGGGTGTGAAACAATATAATATTGGAAGTGAATTTTAAGTATGAAATCATAGTTTATTAATACCTTTTACACAAACTTGTCACTTTGCATGGAGTCTCAGGTGGCATGCAACTTGCACTGGATGCTTGTTTTACAACCTCTGATTAACCCTTAACTGCGTAGGTGGCCGAAACACCTTTAACTACGTATGTGGAGCCTGAGCGGCTCCAACGGTATATTTAAATCTCTGCTTATCAACTAATTGTTATATTGGACTTTTCACATCCAGAAAGTGCAGTTCAGATCATTAGGCTTCCGAAAACGTAAAAATCACATGCTTAGTCATCATATTCTGACAGGGAAAAATTTTTCATTAAAAGGTTACATCATGTTGGAGCCCCTCAGGCTCAACCTACGTAGGTGGAGCCTGAGCTGATCCAGGTGGGACCTGTTCCTCGTTACGAATTTTTTTCAACCAAAGAACAGGGACTAAAAATTTTTTTTTCTCCTTTTCATGCTTAGGAAGGTTTTTCTGACAAAGTCACGGAAGGACGGGGGGAAAAAAATTTCAATGAAAAAGTTACATGCGTTTAAATAGTCGTTGGAGCCTCTCAAGTTCCACCTACGTAGTTAAGGGTGAACATTATGGTAATGATGCCAGACGAAAGAGAATCGTGAAGAGCATGTTGTACGACAGTGACAGATTACAGAAAGTTGTATTACACTGTTGTCCAGTTAGCCTGTCCCACAACTGAATACTCACCAGCTGACGTAGCGTTGCAGCGATTTACCCACTGTTACTTGGAAGCACTACTGTGTCAGAGTTACAGCGACCTGACCAACTGGGGGGAATCAAGGAAAAATGCTTATATGCGCTCTCGGTTATTCTGGACGTGTTCTGGAAAATCCAACTGCATTCGGCATACTGGCTGCAATGCTGAAGCAGACTTCAGGTCGTGCTTCAGGCTGCTGAAAGGACAGAAATTTAGTGTCAGACCATTTTGGGCGCGGTTATGGGCTATTCGGATACACCCGTCGCTATGTGATAGATTTGGACTCACTTTGAGTGGTTATCGTGCTGCTCTGTTCGCGGCTTTCGATCAGCTTTCGATCAGCTTTCGATCAGCATCGGTTCGATGTTTCAGACGTGTTTCAGACTACAATGACAGAGCTTACTGTTGTGGAAATGTGGAATGAGAAAAGACGTACAGCCGGTCTGTCGCTGCCGGTGCGAGTAGTAGGCGCTAGGCGGGCTTGCATTTCGTCTGCAGCCGGTGGCGGCGCTGCAGTAGGGGGTCAGTTCTTTAAAATTTATGGAAGAGGATGTGCACATGCCATAGAGGTATTATATTGCTCAAGAATATTGCGACAGTGTCAAAATTTTCTTGAAAGTTTTGAAGTGCAATGGTGGGGTGGGGTGGTGGGGTTTGGAAATGTTAGTGTTTCCGTAATAATTACTTTTTGTGTGTGCATGCTGTGGTGCATGTAATGAAGGTAATAAAGCCTTATTGTTCTGCTTTATGCAATGTCAGAGTTGTATTGCAGATATTTTGACCTCCCAAAAATAACTTTACCAGTAGGGCTATTGATGTAACGTGCACTTTTTGTGGTAGTACGGTAGCAGAAAAAAGGGCGTACAATAACAGGAGTGAAAATGGACAAAATGTTATAAAATGTTGAAATATTGGCATTTCTTAAAACTAAAAGATATCATAATAGGGTTTTTACAGGAGTGAAAGGAAGTCCTTTTTCTATGCCATTCCAAAAATTATTTGTGTCTAGATTGGCATGGCACTGAGAATCAGATGGTTATATTTTGGTATCATTTTTATAACCTACAAACTGTTTGCTGGTTATTCAAGCAGGTGGTTAGGCCGATCACTTTGTCAAATATACACTGCAGAATGAAGTGGTGTTTGGTGATTAATTTGAAATCTCTATAATGAAAATTGTGGAATTTTGAAAATTATTATGAATATTTTGGAAAACAAGCGTTTTGTGTACCTATGCAGTGCAGTGGGATGAATAGAGACATGGAAAAATATCAAGTTTTTCAATGATGTATAATATGGGATTCCATTATTTATTAATATTTAAAGCTAGCTAAGCATTGCTGCGATGAGTATTTGTTGAAATTAAGTGAATTTTGAATAGAGAAAAGCTATATTTTTTGTGTTAGGTCCACTCGAGGCTAGTCACATAGTGTACAACAGTGGGTAGGTAGGACGTTTTAATAATGTAATTTTGAATAAAACTACCAAAGGTAATAATTTGCAACTGTTTTTGCCCATCAAAGATTTCTTAAAAACCAAAATTAAGTCCCTATTAATTCCAGTTGCATGTTGAAAAAGGGACTTACATTTTACATTGAAAGACAACAAGTGTCCTTATTGTCTCCACCAGGTCTCCACCTTTGGGCTCAATAGGGGCAGGCAACTAAATGTGTATATGTACAGTATACTGTAAGCCTACATGAAACAGGCTTACAGGGAGAGAAAAATTATGCGTGCTATCACAGGCTTACGTTAGGCTCGGTTAGGCTTAAGGGTCAAAGATAAAATATATAATAATTTTAACATTTTTTCATTCAGTAACTACATACAAAAAAAGAAAAATGTGTCCTTATCCATCCCAATACACACTATACATTTCTTATCCTGCCATAACACCATTTCATCGTGTGTATGGGCAAGAGGCAGTTTCAACTTTTAGTTTATCGCCTTTGATGAAATTGGTATCTTAAGCCTAATTACTTAGCTAATAGCCCTTTCATATGGTTAGGAGCAAACACGGTCGGGTGCAAGATAGCACGTGATGTGCAGCCATTTTAGTTAAGAGTTTATACTCTAGCCTCATAATGACATATAATCTGTTTCTGGCAGAGTATAGCCAAATAAGTTACTAGCAGCTGTTGTGCCATAAAAATTAACCTGGTGATATATGAAATTTGCATTATAATATGAATCTCATAATTACCTTGTATATTACTGGTGCAGTTGAATAATACTGTAAGTGGCTAGTCCCTAGTGTTTGATTGGATATATGGTTTAATTATGCCATTTGCAACTGCAATGCATGCTTATTTTCTTTTGACACAGGCACACGTGTGGAATGCACAGTGAAAATAACCTCTGGTGCATGTGAAAGTGATACTCCTATTACCATCAATTATGGATTTGATGTGGTAGATTCCCCAGCAACACACGAACATTCAGGAATGCCCAGTCAATGCCCTGAATGTCCAGCCAATGCCCTGATTGTCCAGTGTTCAATGCCAATAATGTTCAGTGGCCATCAAATGAATGTTCATCACTGCTGGACATTGGATGTTTATCCCTTGATCAATGTCCTCTAAGTCAAGTCAAGTCAAGTTAATGTGAGGCAGTGAACCCACAACTTAAAATAAATTAATTTCAGTAAATATGAATCAGTCCATGGATATAATCATATAATATATTAAAATTTAACAATTAATTTTTGAATACCAATAAATTAGACATGAATGTTCACCAAACATTCACTACAGGGCAATGGCAATTGACAGAATGACATTCACTGAACATCTGTGTGTTACCAGGTGTTACTGAGGTTATGTTCCTATTATTGTGACAGTTTAGGATGGCAGGGTGGTGTAGTGGTCAGCACCACAGCCTTTCACCTTTCAGGTGCAGATATCAATCCCCAGATCACAGGGAGGACACTTGATCATAATTATGGAAAGGATTTCAATGGGTTCTGTATACAGTTTGTAACTAGGCTTGCATTATTTCTCATGCCTCCCTACACATAATTATGAGGAAAGGTACATTGATTGGTATGTAATCCTACTGCAGGGATATTCAACTGGCGGACCGCGACGCAATTTTGTCCGGACCGCGACAATATACAGGACAGTTTGAAATAGCATGATAAATATTACCAGATATTACTAATTCATGATTTTTTGGGAAAAAGTGCTACCAATTTCATCAAATACACACCTATTCAAATCTCCCATATCTCACCTAAGCTTCGTGTGACCTTGAACCCCAAAAAATTTCGCCTGAGGCGGGCTCGTTCCCAGCCCTTTATGGCTTGTTCACCTTTTGCTTACGAAATGGGCCCCCTCCGAAATTCTTCTGCCTACGCCCCTGTACAGGACATCGTAAAGGGCGAAAATGTCTTAATATCCCCTGTCTTGATAGGCCCTTGTACCCTTGCTGCACATGTTTATATTTTCGCATATGTACCCTGTGGTACCATGTAAAAACTATATATTCCCCCGGGGGGGGGGGGGGNGGGTCCGGACCTTCAATGGCCCAGGAAAGGTAAATACTGGACCTTGTCAGAAACTACCGTAGTTGAATACCCCTGTCCTACTGTATAGTACCAAGTATAAGTGCTGATTTTAGGCTATCAAAATTTTGAACTGACTGCGGCAAGTCGTGTATTTATGGACAGGCCATATGTCACTGAATTCACAGTTGAAATAACAATCACTCGAAGAGTGTAATGATTTGACAGGTTCATAATCCTTCTATCACTGTCTTCTTGTGCATCACCAATGGGATTGTGGATGGCAACTTAAGCTGTGCCATGTTCTAGGCAGTTGGGAACAGTATTGAATTAATAGTCATGCCATGAGAGGGTATTGATTTTATGAAACATTACTGGCACCTCTGCATATTTTATGTGCAACAGGTTCTTTTCTGCATGCAACGTGTAGTCATGCGCATTGCCTAGACGTATGGTCAGCCTTTATTCTGGGTCTCTGGTGCACTTCCCCTGAGACACAAATTTTGATTACTCCTAGAGAATGGAACAAGGGGAACAGGAAGACATAAGTAGTGATGCATTGTAATCAGCAGATGTGACCATGGAACTCTACACAAAAGGAAAGCTCAAGAATATTCTTTTTATTTTTTTTCTGTCCATGATCTTCATTGTCATCAGCTTGATTCAGCACAGTAATTACAATGCAGACAACTTGGTTGTTTTTCTCGGCCCTCAACCAAAGATGGAAACAGAGGAGATGTTTGCACAGGTAAGCTACTAGATTCAATAAGGAATTGAAAAATGGAGCAACTATTTAATGTAATGGTCAGAATTTATATTTAGCGTGATGTGCTTCAACATACATAGGGTGTTTCTTGGCCCAAGTTGATGATCTATGAGGTGGGGACGGGGAAAAGATTATGAATAATTATTTTATTCTTCTTATCATTTTCCTGTCCCCAACTCTTAGATTTGAATGCAGCACAGGAGTGTCTAATAGTCACTACTGTGCTGCACTCAAAGTCCAGTCCAGACTAGGCACTAGTTTTTGGGTCTGCCTTTACCACTTTGAATTCCGGTGACTTTGTTTGCATTGCTAAATAATCCATCAACTCTTCCTGGGGTCCCTCTTTGAGTCATCAATTAGGCCTAGAAATAACCTTTAATCACCCCAAAGAGATCTCTGTCTCATCACGGGGTACGTAATAAATAATAAATAAACATTTATTTAGTATAACAGCCAGCAGAAGAAGGGCGTCAAAAGGGATATAACCAACATATTATAGAAAGTGAAGTTTTTTTAACAACATTTCATTCATGAAGTTTACAGTATGACTAAAATTAAAGTATATAACTCCAATCACAGGAGGATCCAAAAAAGTAGTAGTTTAGAGTGGTGTCACGTTGTTAGCAGGCGTGGCGTAGTCCTAAAAGCTTCAGAATCAGGAATGCATTATGCTGAGACGGTATTGTCATGGGCATTATGATTATATTGGATGTTTTATATATATAAAAGTGTATATTATTATGCACTACACTCTCAATTTTTAAACAAAAGACAAATATGTTTTCATAAGAGAAGCTCAGAAGTTTATTACTTTCTAGTTTTCTACCACTGTACCAAGTGTATTGTGTCAAGAGTGGCTTCTCTCAACTTATATGTTTAACTCTAGTTTAGTTGTGAAAATTATATTTTACCAAAGCAGTTTGCAGTTTTATATGATACACGCATCAGCCAAAGGGGTGTAACCCTCAAGGCATGAGATGGAATAGTGAACTCACACTACATGTGCATTGCAGCTTTGGTTCAATATGGCATGGAACTTATTATCTCTCTAAAATTTTCCTTCATTGTTGGCTTGAACACTGGTCACAATACATGATACTAGGCAGTAAAAGAAAAGTGTTTCTAAATACCAGTACCTGTATATTAAACTGATTTTTCAGATGGTGCAAAAGAGACGTCTGAAGAGAATAAATATGGTCTGTCATTTATACCATGCAAATTACTTTGACACGATGGCATATAACCGGAGTGAAATTAACATTCGCAAGGTGAAGAAGGATCATTTTGTTAAGGATGATGCTCACCGCCTTCTCTATTGTTGGATTCACAAAGTGGCATCTACATCGTGGTTAGCCCTTTTTGCACACTTGACTAATGCAACAGGGATTTTGTTAACACAGAAATTCTATCGGTGGGTACATTTTAACATTTGATTAAGGAAATATGGTTACAAATTTTGGTTTTGTTGGCAGGATGGCTGTGTTGCAACGACCGCTGAGCGATGAGGATCTTCTGGTAGCAAACGTCAAAAAGCGATACTTTACGTTCCTTGTAGTACGCCACCCTTTTGAGCGCTTGTTGTCAGCCTATCGTGACCGAATTAACCGTAACACCACATACTCATTTGCTGCATTCAGGCATGCTCCAAAAATTCTCCGTATGAGCCGCCCTGGAATTGATCGTGACAAGATCTTTCACAATCGCTCTCGAGTTCTTGCGATCATTCCAACATTTGAGGAATTTGTCCGCTATGTGATACGCTACCCAATGCAAGAATTTGACAACCACTGGGCTCCATATTGGCGGCATTGTAGCCCATGTTCCATGAGATATGATGCTGTCTTCAAGCTGGAGACCATGACGCAGGATGCCAAATATTTTCTTCACAAAAACCATTTGACTGGAGCACAACTGGAGCATTTGCACCTGACAAATTCAGGTGCTTCAAAAGAGCACTTGCGCAAGTTTTATTCCCAAATATCTCTGAGTTTGCTCAAAGCACTGCACAGTAAATATTCATTAGACTTTCAGTTATTTGGGTATGATATTAGTGAATATCTCACATATGTAAGAAATGACACCAAACCAGCTTTTCCACTAAACAATATCCCAGTACATGTGAATGATGACAATAGTGACAGTACATCTGATCCACCTGCTGAATAATAAGTGCAATATTGTGAACAAATGTTTATTTTTCTGTCTAATTAAATGTGATTTTAACATGCCTTGCCTCTGTAATATATAATTATGGGAATAATAGATTTAGTGATAGACCCAGACAACCAGTAGAAGTACAGGGTCATCGAAAAATAATGTCCCAATTTTAAAACCCTATAACTCGGAAACATGTCGACATATCTGAATGATTCATGTTTTGAAATGTTAAGAAAGGTCAAAAGTTATTGTTTCACTTTAGTTTGTTTCGATATGAACCTCATGTGTCGCTTGGCAGATTAAAAAGTCAGTAATCTGTGTTGTGCCAAACCCTATCAATCATACCTGGAGTTAGCATTGCAATCCTATCCCGTAGGTGCTGGATATCTTGGGTCTTTACACCACACACATTGTTCTCGATGATTCACATAAAAAGTCACCTCATTCATGAAACAAACCAGCAGTAGGAAAGTTTCATTTGTTCAGCCTCCCAATATGAGAAGTCTTTAATGAGAAGTTTTGCCATGCCTAGCCCCTCCAGAAAACCAGATCTTACCCCGGTGGACTTTTTTGTGGAGACACCTGTATGGTGAAAAGATCCGGCATCACCAGCACCTATGGGATAAGATTGCAATGGTAACGCCAGACATGCCTGAGAGGGTTTGGCACGACACCGATTACCGTATTTTAATTTTTCGAGCAACATATGGAGCTCATATCGAAACAAATTATGGTAAGGCCAAAACTTGAGACACTTCTGAGCATTTCAAAACTTAAACGATTAAGATATGTCCACAAGTTTTCGAGTTATAGAGTTTTCAAATTGGGACATTCTTTTTCGATGACCCTGTATAAGCCTATATCACCTATATTCAGGAGGAAAAATTAGTACAAATATTAATCATTACAGACTTACAGTTGCATGACTCCAGGATTCATTGAGAAATCTTTTTAGTGTAAAACTGATTGAGATTTCTGTTTTTTTGCTATACAAATCTACAATGTTCTGCAGTAACTAAGACTATGACAATTATGTGCCTTACATAGAGTGCCATTGTGAGCAAAAAGAGGGAGATGACTGGTAACTTATATATCGAGAGCTTCCTGGGATGGCAGAAGTTGGACCCTATACCCTTACCCAAAGTAACACCTGAAAACCTTGTGTCTTTAGTTACTTATGCTCCTGCATGCAAGAAAAAATCAAGCCTGCTACCAACTGGCTACCAACTTTTGCTCATGATGGTCCAGTGCTGAACATTAATGGTAGAGTACTGACAGCAACATGAGCCGCAGCGGCGAACGAGCACATTGAACCAAAGAATAAGGTGACATCACCCAGGGTAATCCAATCTTATTCTTCAGTTCGATACGCTCGTTCACCGCTGCGGCTCATGTCCCTGTCAGTACGGTACTCTACCATTAATGCCCAGCACTGTACTACATGTGTTACTTTTAAATGGGAAGTTTTGCAGTTAAAGAATTAAAACATGATAGGAAGGATCCTGAGGAGCCCTAGATAACAACACACTGCAGTACTCAATACAAAGCCAAGAATTATTCAATGCTCTTTATGTACCATCAATTTGTGTAACTGTGAACATAATTACATCATAAAAAATGTTGTAGTTGTCATTTTTGCAGGGTAAATACCATAAATCATAATCAACGAGAGGTTTTCACTGATTTCATTTATTTTGGTGGGAACAGTGGGAAGGGACTGGTCAAGGAATAAATGCTGCAGATTCTGTGTAAATGTGGACTGACGAGATATCTGTGTGTAAGAAGCAGGACCCATGCCAGGGATGGCTATATCCATTACAAGTTGGCCAGAACAAACAATCTCCTCAGTAATTTGCAAATTGCATCAGTTCTCAAAAGGACCTTCCAGGTGCGCTGCAACCTGATCAAAAATTCACATGCTCTACAACTGGAATTAATGGCAGATTACAATACTTATGAAGGAAGTCGTCAAAGTAGTCTTAAGATTTTAAAAATCCGCCCCATTAAAGTTGGACAAAATAATAACATTTAAGGAACCTTGCTGCTCATGATCAGAAGTATAGTTTTTAAACCAAACCTATGACAGCTAGTTATGTGCAACATTGCCAACATATCTAGTCTTATTAATATTTTAATCACACCTACGTCAAATTTCATCTGTGTCCTTTGTAAGTAAAGCTGCTGATGTACTCTGTAGTATGCAAGTAATATACAATATTATAATGTGATTAAAAATAAAAAGATAAAATAATGTGACAGGAACACATCGGTCGGTGCTAATGAAAAGTACTCCCACAGAGTGAATGAAAAAAAGACAAATATGCTTCATTGGCTGCATGGGCAGTGGATAACATAACTTTTTGTTATCCATTGGACATTTTTTTTAGGTTGACGTTTAGGTTGACGTTGGTTAAGGTTGATGTTGGAGTGCCTACAAAATGTGCAAATGCTGCCTACGTCTCTTTAATACTGGAATGTATGGTAAGTGAGAGGCAAGAGACTCTGACTCCCCCATCGGGGCATATTCTCACCAAATATATTGTCACTGTTGGGGATTGACGTGACCTTCCACAAGTATGCACAACATGTACACTTATTCACCTAAAGCAACTTTGTCTGGATAAAAACTATGCCAGATTTTTATGCTTGCTTCACTGGCCATAACTTTCCTTACTTGAATGGAATTGGACTCTGCATTTTTCAAATGAGGGGGTGAAAATCAAAAACCGACAGCTCCGTCATAAACGTAACGGAGAAAAACGAGAAAAACCTACAGTTTCGCCGTATGTCAACGTAGACACC
>JYFJ02004136.1:0-34532 GCA_000934665.2 Catajapyx aquilonaris
CACTTCCGAACATATCTGGACGTGGGGACACGATGACCCACCCCGGTGGAGGGCACTATCATGGTGTTGCCAAATCTAACAGACTGTGCAACATGCGCTTATATTTTGATAGGGAGCTTGCATTTGGTGACGAAGACTTGAAACTTGGTAGAATTGTTCTTTGGACACTTCCGAACATATCTGGACTTGGAGCCACGATGACCCACCTCGATGGAGGGCACTATAGCGGCGTTGCCATATCTGACAGACTATGCAACATGCGTTTATATTTTGATAGGGAGCTTGCATTCGGTGACAAAGCCATAAAACTTGGTACGCTAGTTCTTTGGACACTTCCGAACATATCTGGACGTGGAGCCACGATGACCCACCCCGAGGGAGGGCACTAGAACTAACGTACCAAGTTTTATGGCTTTGTCACCGAATGCAATAAGCTCCCTATTCATATGGAGAATTCCTAGGTTGCCCCGACTATATACGGCAACGCCGCGATAGTGCCCTCCCTCGGGGTGGGTCATCGTGGCTCCACGTCCAGATATGTTCTCACGTGTCCAAAGAACAATTTTACCAAGTTTCACGTCTTTGTCACCAAATGCAAGCTCCATATCAAAACATAAACGCATGTTGCACAGTCTGTTAGATTTGGCAACACCATGATAGTGCCCTCCACCGGGGTGGGTCATCGTGTCCCCAGGTCCAGATATGTTCGGAAGTGTGCAAAAACTATATTTTACCGAGTTTCCCGTCTTTGTCACCGAATGCAAGCTCCCTATTCACATAGTTTACTTAGAGAGCCCATTAGATCTGGCAACCCTGCGAGTGACCCCCAGCGGGGTCATCCATAGTGGCCTCACTTACAGGCATGTTCAGTAGTGTCCGAAGACCAATTGGGGCGAGTTTCATGTTTTAGCAGTGTTTTATCACCGAATGCAAGGCCCATATTCATGTAAAGGTGTGCAACACATGTTCGATTTGGCAACTCCGCGATAGTGACCCCACGTCCAGATATGTTGAGATGTGTTCGAAGAACTACCGTACCGCGTTTCACGTTTTTATCACCGAATGCAAGCTCCCAATTCACATGATCCTCGCAGAGATGTATGTTTGGTCCGTTAGATCTGGCAACCCTGCAGGTGACCCACAGCGGGGTCAGTCATCATGGCCCCACATCCAGACATGTTCAGAAGTGTCCAAAGACCAATTGTGGCGAGTTTCATGCTTTTGTCACCCAATACAAGGTCCTAAAAAGAGGCTGCATCTGGTAGTTATGGAAACCCTGCGAAATGGACCACCACCGGGGTGGGTCATCGTGGCTCCACGTCCAGATATGATCAGAAGTGTCCAAAAGACAAGTGTACCGAGTTTCATACTTTTGTCACAAAATGCAAAGTTCAACCCCTTAGCACCCGGACTATCTCACTCTCTGTTCCAGTTGGCTTGGTTAACGGTGCAGTTGGGTCTGTACTCAGTGTTACATACCACCCCGATTAGCCACAAAAAGTTAAATCCGTAAGAATTGAATTTCCAATTGGTCAAGAATTAATACTGGTTAAAACCGATCAATAGCAAATTTCAAATTATGGCAAACGCATTCATCCATAGGAAACAGTTCCCCTGAACAATAGCTTACGGCATCACGAGCCAGAGTTTGAGCTTAGACATTATGGGCATTAGCTCGTCACTTTTCTGTTGTGGTGAAGCGTATGTGGCCTTGTGTCAAGTCAAAAAATGGAATGGAATTCTTCTAACCAACTTTGATCCCACTCAAGTTAAATCTAACGATAAAGCCAGTTAACGGAATATAACAGACTAAGACTTAAATTCAGGTCGGACCTTTGAAGTTTCCAATTCACTCGTTTTAAGAGCTCCTCGTCGTGGACAATACTCAAGGTGAATGCAGCGCCAATAGATCCTCGGGACAAGGACATTGGCCATACTCCGAGGCAGTTATTCTTGTTATATACACCCAACAATATTATTGACGTTGCTTTCTTCGTGTCATTCTTTCATTCAACCTTGATTCAACCTATCAAAAAGTAGTGAGATCCCACTCAAAAACGCACTTGCAAAAAAAGCGCCAAGTCTTCCGCCGAAAATAAAAAAAAACCTGTGAGATGGTGTCTGGGTGCCAAGCCTTGTCCACTCCGCCGTACAAAGTAGTGAGATCGTGGTGGACGCCAAGCCTTTCTTCGAGGCTATAAGCTAAGTGAGATGACTTGGCCGGACTTGGTTCACGGGCACGAGGAACAATGCGATACGTCGTTTAATACAATAGAAAGTAAACTTTAAACACTCATTGGTAGAGCGATTACCCAAAAATGTGACATTCGAATGGAATATTTACTTTTAACTGTCAATGGTGGAGCAGTAACAACTCCACCTTCAAATTACAAATACAGTTCCTTGATTCATTAGATGATTAGAAGAATTATAAATATACTTGGACCTCTGATTCGTATCACAGGAACTACAAAATGTCGCCTTCGAACCGCACATGATTACAATCGCGGTTAATTAGACTTGAAAGTCGTACAGCTAAAATTGGGAGAACAGTAACTTGACCAAATTCCAGCGAACTGAACGCGTATTGTTCCTCGTGTCCGTGAACCAAGTCCGGCCAAGTCATCTCACTTAGCTTATAGCCTCGAAGAAAGGCTTGGCGTCCACCACGATCTAACGACTTTGTACGGCGGAGTGGACAAGGTTTGGCACCCAGACACCATCTCAGAGTTTTTTTTTATTTTCGGCGGAAGACTTGGCCCTTTTTTTACGAGTGCGTTTTTGAGTGGGATGACATTGAAGTGTGTAATCAGTTTCTACACTTTTTCTCATCGAAAAAAAGTCCTACAGAACGGCTCTGTCCGTCCGTCCGTCTGTTGACAGGTATCAAGGCCTAAACCATAAGAGATACAGAGCCGTTATGTAGGACTTTTTTCCGATGAGACAAAGTGTAGAAACTGATTACACACTTCAATGTGGTCTTATATGTGGTCGCTAATGTAATCCCATTATGAACTCAATGAAAATGTTTTTTTTTTTTTGGAACTTTAAGATGTCATAACTTTTGCAAATATCGGCCTCCGCATGAAATATTTCATTTTTGGGTATCACATATTGACCTGTATTAGCATGTTAAATTTCATCAAGATCCGTCATTATCACCCTGTGACCTTCCCTTGTGAGAATGTAAGTAGCAAAAACTTGGTTTAACATTTTCTTCTAAAACCATTAGTGACAACATATATGTGAGGCATTCCACGTCAAGCGGCACACCTTCCGCTAAATCTTTGAGGACCTTGACCAAAATTTTGTGACACGTACTACTCATCGACCTATGCAGGAACCCAAATTATTATACCTCTTCGTTGCGTGGTTGCGTAACTACAGGGTGTCAAATGTGCCAGTTTTTGGACATTTTTGCTACGTTCGCTGTGACTTAGATGGCCATATCTCCTAGTAGCTCAGGTAAAATGTAACATTTGATATGTGTGTGACAGGATCAGCCCGAGTGGTACGAGAATGTCGCTTGTAGCTAGGTTTTTATTAGCTGCTTGGGGTAATGGGAATGAGAAAGGAGAGGAGAAAGGATAGGGTATAGGGAGAGGCCGTCCGAGGATATTGTCCTCGGAGGGATGGGCCCCGACCAGTTCCCGGGTGGTAGTACACCGGAAAAAGGCCCTGAGTGGAACTACTGGACAGGGGGTTTATATAGTCGTCCAGATGCAATGCATTGTGGGTTTAACATCAACTTGCCCCAAAAGGGAAAGTGGCATGTGCCATCTGGATGACATACAAGCGAGAAAAAAGGACTTAGAGACATAAGATAACATCACAAGTCAAATGGAAACTGGTTGATTGTGTCGAGGTCATATAATGCGCGGACAAATGCTGTCACACACCTCCACGACCAAGATGGCGGACTGCCAAAGAGGCCATAAGACATCCGAACACGGTCAACCATTTCTTACATACACATACAATATTCATGTCAATAGGTACAACGCTGGTTATCATACACTCAACAGAAAAAAGGAAGAGTAGGTGTACCGTATCACATTTTTACACAAGGTCATCAAGTGGCGCAAAACAGAAAAATGACATCCTCGCGAAATGGGAAATCTCAAAATAAAAGAACATATCAGCTGGGGATGCAATGTGAAAAAAAAAACAAGATAATAACAACCAGGTGGGAGATATAAGACAAAATAAAACGTCCTTAGACTTCCTGCTCACATTAATGCAGTTCATGTGTCGATCCTGGTTGGATAACTCGTAACACAATGGGAAAAAAAGGCGCACTTGACTGACACACAAAATATCACTGAAATTCACTGAGATTCACTAAGTCCGTAAACAATGTTAGTGGGCATAAACCAAAAGGGCTTCTTTTTCTTGTCTCCAGAACTTACTCGTCTGATCCTTCAGGTGACGAGTCCACCTCCACGACTTCTGGGGTTGTCATGGGTCTCTGGGCTGCTTGGCTCCCAGCGTTGGGTGGAGGCGTTGGATCTGCGGTCGACCTCACAGGGATGTAGGTCTCAGGCACGTCCCGGAAGACACGAAGGCGTACTGCAAATGACCGCCGTTCGTGTGAGGTGGTGTCTTCCCATGGTATCGTGCCGATCAGCAGTCTCCGGCCAACGTCCATGCAACACTCCCAGCGAAGGAAAAAGTCTGCTCCCAGCACCAGTGGCAGGGATGTAGTCTCCAGTATCAGCAGCTCCTTTCGCACCATCAGTCCTCCCATTTTCAACGGCAAGATGATCCGACCAATGGGGCGGAGTATTTGATTGTCGATCAAATGGACGTTGCTTCGCTCCGTTCGGATCGGTGGGCGTTGTTCAGTCGGGATGGAATTCAGGAACTCCATGGAGATGCTGGAATGGGCAGCTTTACTGTCCAGGTATGCGATGCACCTGCGTTCCTCTAGTCGGACAGTAACAGAAAATGCTGGTATAAAACAACTCCGCATCTGTAGGCTGGCAAGGAGGGCCATGGCTTCTTCTCTAACTACTTCTGGTCGTTGGTATGGAAATGTTCTGGCAAGGCGGCTATTCATCGCTCCGGATTTATACCGCTCCCCTCTTTATCGCTACGTCACGTGTTACTAACCCTTATCATGACCGGGTTTCTTCTCTCGAGTCATTTTACCCGCACAAAATGGGATCCAACTACGGGTACGTTTCAACCTCCAATACATCCACACAACCGGCAAATAGACGTCACTGCCGATGGGGTATGCAAATAAGTCATATCACATGACACTCTGGGTCGAACGTCACTAGGTTTTTTCTCTCCCTCGTCACGACAGATCCAGGTATATTACCTTATAAGGATTTTCCAACGTGGTATTTATCAACCACAGCCTGGCTTATAACTGCGTGAACAAGGTCACGTGAAGCGATCACTGTCTTGAATTACGGAATGCTCAGTGTTTACAACATTCACATTCCAAACACTCTGACTGCATAATGAGGTGCGTACTCACAGTCTTCTCTTGGTGTTTGGGTACAGGAGCCACCAGGTGGTTAGGTGTCCTGTTTGGTTTTCCGTCCAGTTACATCCTTCGTACTTGGCAGCTCGTAGCAATGCTCGTACTTGGGTCGTATTTCCAATCGAGGTCACCAGGAAACACATCACAGCAGTGGTCCAACACATCGGGAAGCAGTTCCTCTCAGAGGACGGCAGGATGGGTAGTCGGTTGGCCCAATCGTGTCCATGCCGTCGCGCTAGGGGGACTTGACAATCCATACTCAGCTTCTCTGTTGTCGCTGGGTGGGTTGTTTCTTCTCGTGCAGATCACAGAAGGTATGGTGGGTTTTCAGGGTGGTTACTCGGGGAGGAAGGAATGTCTGGCGGAAGGGGAAAGGAGGCACAGGGAAAGGAGTCCCCTAGGATGGGAAGGAATAAGGATGGGAGTACCTACGAGAGGGATGCACGTAGGAAGGGAAAAGGAAGGAGTAAGGATACTCGTAAGGAAGGTACAGTGAGTGGGTTTACTCGCTGCGTGAGAAACAGGTCGTAGTACTTCTCCGTGGAAACGGACCTCTTCTCTGACTCTTCTCTGACTCTTCGTACAGGGGTGTACGCAGTCGCTGGTTGGCTTTCCACGTCGGCTGGCTCGTCGACTCAGGGGTGACGCCTCACGTCCGACAGGTGTGGAGCCGTGTCCAAATTCTTCTGCTCGTCCGGGGTAGGTACGTAATGCAGGTATGAACTTTGGACAGGATGAGCGAATGTGCTCGTAAGGAAGGGAAGGGATTTGCGCTCTGGTTGAAGGATTTCTGAGTCCAGAGGCGGGAAATGGAGTAATGGGTATTCTCCAACGGTAGACGATGCACGGGGCAACGAAACCCAATTCAGGCACAGATAGCCAAATCACCATCCGCCCGTGTAGCGGGGTGACAACGGCAGCTACCAAATGCATACATAGCGACATCTCACTACTCAACTCACTTGTGATCCCACTTCTGACACCACTTTGTGACAGGATCAGCCCGAGTGGTACGAGAATGTCGCTTGTAGCTAGGTTTTTATTAGCTGCTTGGGGTAATGGGAATGAGAAAGGAGAGGAGAAAGGATAGGGTATAGGGAGAGGCCGTCCGAGGATATTGTCCTCGGAGGGATGGCCCCGACCAGTTCCCGGGTGGTAGTACACCGGAAAAAGGCCCTGAGTGGAACTACTGGACAGGGGGTTTATATAGTCGTCCAGATGCAATGCATTGTGGGTTTAACATCAACTTGCCCCAAAAGGGAACGTGGCATGTGCCATCTGGATGACATACAAGCGAGAAAAAAGGACTTAGAGACATAAGATAACACAAGTCAAATGGAATCTGGTTGATTGTGTCGAGGTCATATAATGCGCGGACAAATGCTGTCACATGTGCATTCGAAAAGTAATTTTACTCTCTATGAGATGGTCATACTCAAAATTGAAAAATCCAAAAATTAAAACTCAAAAATGGCGCCCAAAACATTGATTTTGACATTGGTCATGAATCGACCCCTACGATTTCTTTTGATTGGCACTTAAAATGATCAGGGTAATGTTTACTTCACATTTCCGAAAAATCTGGAGAACCCTTTTTCGATATTTGCCGACAATAATAACATTTTTGGTTTCAAACGCGTCCCCGTAAGTGTAGTCGCCTCATTTGGAGGACCATAACTAGGAGAAGGTCTGGTCAAATCTTATATTTGATATGCGTATTCGGAAAGTATTTCTATGCCCCAGAAGATGGTCAGACTCAAAATGGAAAAATCCAAAAACCTTAAATCAAATATGACCGCCAATTTTTGATTTTGATATTGATCAATGTTAGACCCCTACGATTTCTTTTGAATGGCACCTAAAATGATCAGGGTAATGTTTACTAGAGATTTCCGCAAAATCTGGAGAACCCTTTTTTGATAATTGCCAAATATAAAAATATTTTCGTTGCAAGACGTGTACCGTAAATGTAGCCACCTCAATTATAAATAAAATTACTCCAAATTTGTTGAGTTAAATATTCATGTTGCACATAATGATAACTCCTGATTCTATCACTCTACATAAATATAATAAATAGCTATTTCGTCTCAGTTAACTTTGAGATTTATTTTTAAGTATGTCACTAAAATCGGTATTTATTAATTATTATTACCAAGGTAGAGTGCTAGAATCAAGATTTCTCACGATGTGTAGCATGAATTTTTAACGCAACAAATTTGGAGTAATTTTATTTATAATTGAGGTGGCTACATTTACGGTACACGTCTCGGAACGAAAATGTTTTTAAATTTGGCAATTATCAAAAAAGGGTTCTCCAGATTTTGCGGAAATCTCTAGTAAACATTACCCTGATCATTTTAGGTGCCATTCAAAAGAAATCGTAGGGGTCTAACATTGATCAATATCAAAATCAAAAATTGGCGGTCATATTTGATTTAAGGTTTTTGGATTTTTCCATTTTGAGTCTGACCATCTTCTGGGGCATAGAAATACTTTCCGAATACGCATATCAAATATAAGATTTGACCAGACCTTCTCCTAGTTATGGTCCTCCAAATGAGGCGACTACACTTACGGGGACGCGTTTGAAACCAAAAATGTTATTATTGTCGGCAAATATCGAAAAAGGGTTCTCCAGATTTTTCGGAAATGTGAAGTAAACATTACCCTGATCATTTTAAGTGCCAATCAAAAGAAATCGTAGGGGTCGATTCATGACCAATGTCAAAATCAATGTTTTGGGCGCCATTTTTGAGTTTTAATTTATGGATTTTTCAATTTTGAGTATGACCATCTCAGAGCGTAAAATTACTCTTCGAATGCACATATCAAATGTTACATTTGACCTGACCTACTAGGAGATATTATGACCATTTAAGTCACAGCGAACGTAGCAAAAATGTCCAAAAACTGGCACATTTGACACCCTGTAGTTACGCAACCACGCAACGCAGAGGTATAATAATTTGGGTTCCTGCATAGGTCGATGAGTCGTACATGTTACAAAATTTTGGTCAAGGTCCTCAAAGATTTAGCGGAAGGTGTGCCGCTTGACGTAGTCCGGGTGCTAAGGGGTTGAACTTTGCATTTTGTGACAAAAGTATGAAACTCGGTACACTTGTCCTTTGGACACTTCTGATCATATCTGGACGTGGAGCCACGATGACCCACCCCGGTGGTGGTCAATTTAGCAGGGTTTCCATAACTACCAGATGCAGCATCCTTTTAGGACCTTGTATTGGGTGACAAAAACATGAAACTCGCCACAATTGGTCTTTGGACACTTCTGAACATGTCTGGATGTGGGGCCATGATGACTGACCCCGCTGTGGGTCACTTGCAGGGTTGCCAAATCTAACGGACCAAACATACATCTCTGCGAGGATCATGTGAATTGGGAGCTTGCATTCGGTGATAAAAACGTGAAACGCGGTACGGTAGTTCTTCGAACACATCTCAACATATCTGGACATGGGGTCACGGTGAGTGACCCCTGGTGGCCTCGCCAGGGGTCACTATCGCGGAGTTGCCAAATCGAACATGTGTTGCACACCTTTACATGAATAAGGGCCTTGCATTCGGTGATAAAACACTGATAAAACACGAAACTCGCCCCAATTGGTCTTTGGACACTACTGAACATGTCTGGCAGTGAGGCCACTATGGATGACCCCGCTGGGGGTCACTCGCAGGGTTTCCAGATCTAATGGGCTCTCTAAGTAAACTATGTGAATAGGCAGCTTGCATTCGGTGACGAAGACGTGAAACTCGCTACAATAGAGTTCCTTGCACACTTCCGAACATATCTGGACGTGGGGACACGATGACCCACCCCGGTGGAGGGCACTATCATGGTGTTGCCAAATGTAACAGACTGTGCAACATGCGTTTATATTTTGATAGGGAGCTTGCATTTGGTGACAAAGACGTGAAACTTGGTAGAATTGTTCTTTGGACACGTCCGAACATATCTGGACGTGGAGCCACGATGACCCACCCCGAGGGAGGGCACTGTCGCAGGGTTGCCATATCTAACAGAATGTGCAACATGTGTTTATTTTTGAATAATGAGCTTGCATTCGGTGACAAAGCCATAAAACTTGGTACGTTAGTTCTTTGCACACTTCCGAACATATCTGGACGTGGGGCCACGATGACCCACCCCGAGGGAGGGCACTATCGCGGCGTTGCCATATATAGTCGGAGCAACCTAGTCTGACTCCATATGTATAGGGAGCTTGCATTCGGTGACAAAGCCATAAAACTTGGTACGTTAGTTCTTTGGACACTCCCGAACATATCTGGACGTGGAGCCACGATGACCCACCCCGAGGGAGGGCACTATAGCGGCGTTGCATAAAACTTGCTGTTCCTTGTCTTTGCAATAATGAGCCATTGTTTGGAACATTCCTGTTGCCATTCAGGTTCCATATTACCTGTTTAGAATACAGAATCGAAGCGGAAATATTCCAAGTCGAACACCTCGGACATATTGAGGAGAACTCAGAAGAGGACCAAGTGGTGGTAACAGTTCCTGGCCGGTACCACCACGTCTGAACACTCCTACCGTGGCTCAACAATGGGATATCCTGTGAGAAGAACATGAAGCTGAGACTGAGACTGATGAGCTACTTAGATTTGGTGACGTGAAGAAAACGTCTCTTCTAGTAAGTTTTCATTTCGTACATGTACACTCGATCTTATTCTGTCGATTATGGATGATGTTTTCGTGGGTATGCGGTGAGATATTCTAGTATTATGGAACCTCGTACTTCGAACTTCAAACGTTCTAGAATTCGAACGCTAAATTCCAGAGAAATTCATTCCGGAGTTCCAACGAACAATTCGGAATTTGGAACAGCCTCCTGAAGAGAATTAAGTTCGGAGTGCGAGGTACCACCTTTTTTTCTCTCCGGCGTTCTTTCACACGCGATCTCAGATGATGGAACCGTTCTTGCCATAGGTGGTGGTAAATACCTTCTGCTTCTGGCACTGTGCGGTTCTCGCCGGTCTCATTTATTGATGAAGCATGATGATGCAACAATTTCACAAGTATGCTTCAGCGAGACCTGTTGAGGATGACGTCCCAAAACAAATGGACTGGACCAAATGCTGTTTTTGTCAGAGAGTGACTGTCGAAAAAGTTAGACAGCTTCATAGAAATTCCCGGGGAGATATCGATGAGGGATATTCATGGTTAGCTCAGAGCTTGAGTAAGTTTTACGAAATTGGTCAGTTGCATTCCTATGTTGACTTAAATTTAATTGACGATGGATCGGGACTACAGATGTCACTATGCAAGAACAAGGCAGTCTGGCATAAATGGTGCTACTGTGAATTTTCAAGTGACCGCCTTGCACGGGCTCGAAAAAGAGCGATCGCTCTCGAGATTAGCTCTTCGTCAAGCACTTCTCCCGTTAAAACCAGAAGAGTAAATCCACCATACGTGACAGGAACCTGTGTGTTTTGTGATAACATGGCTACGAAGGGTTTCCCTCTCAGTAAAGTGATGACGAAATCTGCCAGTACTAGAATTTGCACTGTTGCAAAGGAATTACAGGACACAAATGTTTTGTCGAAAATAGGTGGTTGTGATGCGGACCTCATTGCCCACGAAGTGCAATACCACTGTAGGTGCCTTTGGGCCTTTTACAACAGGAAAAGGTCCCTTGAGAGTATTAAGCATCAACGTCTGCAGACAGAGAAGCAGCTGCATGGCCGTGCTCTTGAAGGTCTAGTATCATACATAGCGGATGTTCAAGAATCATGCTTGGATGGGACAGCACCCGTGTTTGGCATGGCTGATCTCACACGCAAGTATGAAGGTGGTTTGAAAGAGCTCGGGGTAGAACGTGACGTCCATTCTACTAGACTTAAGGAGAGCTTGCTTGATTTGTGCCCTGACCTGGAAGCTTCTGGATCCCAAGGCAAAGAGTGCCTCCTCTCATTCAAGGCAGATGTTGATCGAACAGTTCGCAGTGGATCTTCAGGCAATTTAGACACTGAAGCCGTCCATCTAACAAATGCCGCCAAAGTGGTGCGCACTGATTTGTTTCGTCATTCTGAATGCGACTGGAAGAAATTCACTGGAGTTTCTCAAGCTTCAAGTGTTCCCAGCTCTCTGAAATCGTTGGTGAGAATGCTGATATGTGGTCCGAGGTTGGATGATGTGGTGACTGACGACGGTGATGACATCGAGCAGATAATTTCCTCCATATCTCAGCTAATTTCATTTCACGCAGTCAAGCGCCAAAAGGGAAACGTAGGTATAAGACGTCACAAGCTGAATCGTGAGACCCCAGTACCAGTGTATGTAGCCCTCAAGATATACGGCGATACACGCTAGAAAGAACTAGTGGATGTTTTTTACAAGTTAGGATTGTGCATATCCTATGACAGACTGCAAGCTATTGTTTCGGACAAAGCGAATGAAGTTTGCCAGTTGTATCACGACGAACAGGTGGTTTGCCCACCATCCATGCTTCACGGAATTTTCACCACTGCAGCCGTGGACAATATTGACCACAATACATCTTCCATGACAGCTAGGGATTCCTTCCATGGCACGGCAATCACTCTGTCCCAACACCCACAGGTCGGAGTGACGGGTACGTTTATATTTTCGGCAACACTACTACGTAGAGCTTAATTTACGTCGTTTTTTCGTTTTTTTATAGGAACGCCACGTAGAACCGCAAGTGTGTCACAAACTCTCAAGAAAAGGCAGGTCCGCAATCTTCCCGTGGAGTATGCATTGGTGAAGCCTTGCTTTTTCAATGCAAAATCAGCCCGGTGCCCGACAAGTGAACCTTGCCACTTACCACACTTGCCACAACCGTGTACAGAGGACCTGGCTTTCAGCAATGAAAAAAACTGGCTGGAACAAAGCAGGACTGATGAATGCACGCCGTGGGCTGCATATCACGCCTCTTATGATTGCAACTCTCCGAGATTAAAGTCAAATATTGCACTTATGCCTATCTTTAGAGAGCATGCAAATTCGCTTGCCATGATGGTCCACTCAATGCGAGTGGTGGCTGCAGCTGTTGCACACTTGAATCCCAGTCAACTTCCTGTCCTGGTAGCAGATCAACCATTGTTTGCCCTGCTTAAACAAATCCAGTACTTGTCAGCATCAGAATTTGGAGAAGACAAGTTTTTTGTATTGATGGGTGGACTTCACATCGAGATGGCTGCGCTTCGACTCGTCGGTCAGTGGCTTGACGGGAGTGGTTGGGTGGATGTCCTGGTGGACGCTGAAGTGACGACTCAGGGAAGGGCTGAGGCGGTTCTTAAAGTTTCCCACGTCACGCGAGCCAGATATATTCACCAGGTCAGTAACACTTTCGCAATCCTTCAATGAGAGTCACTAGAACCATGCGCTAGTCTTCTGTGTCCATTCCAGGTGACTGTCGCAGCACTTTATGACCTTCGTAAGAAGGCATTCGATGCCTACGTTGAATCATGTGACGATGACTACATATTAGGATTCGAGCAATGGCGGAGCAGTGTAAAAGCAGTGTAAAACAGCACCACAGTTCAAGTACTGGGATACTGTTATAAGTCTTCAGCTACTTGTCCTGCAATTTGTCAAAGCCATTCGCGTAGCAGACTTTTCTGCATACGTCGATGCAGCAAGCAGACTCCTTCCATGGTTCTTTGCTTTGGACCATGTCAACTATGCACGATGGCTGTCAGTTCACGTGAGAGACCTTCAAAATATTGATAACACGCATCCTCAACTAGCAAAGCTCTTCAACGATGGGCTGTTTGTGGCGAGGAGATCAGTGCGCCAGTTTTCAGCCATGGCGCTCGACCAAGCACATGAACAGATGAATGCTAGGATCAAGGGCGATGGAGGTATAGTATGTACGAGGTAGGCGCCAAAAGTTTCCGTCCTGGCTATGTTCCAGGGGTGATGGAAATAACATGCAGTGTAATTTTTTGATATAGTCTCCTTGTACCCCCACGAGCATAACGATGGAGACGGCAGGTCCTTTTTTGACCTTTCTTTATCCGACTTAAATTAATGAACTCTTTTCGGACCGAGTTAGCTGCTTCAGGCGTGTGTTCGTGTATTTATGACTAGGGGCCAGTAGGGTGGGTGATCAAGCTCCTCGAAGCCACAGTTCCTCACAGCAGCCTTGGAAATACTGTATTGTCCTGTAACCTTGTGCATTATCCTGAAGTTGGAGCACACCCCACCTCATCTTCCCACATCTCCTCTTCTTCATGGCATCACAAAACCTGTGCAGCAGGCCGGAGTAGGACTCCCCGTAGACAGTCGTATTATAAACTTATAATCCTTGAAGTCCCCCCTGGAACATAGTCAGGACGGAAACTTTTGGCGCCTACCTCATATATGCATATGCTGCATCCATTGATTCGTTGCATGTGTCTCATGATCTCTAACGATCACCTCTTCATCACACAGGTATGGTTGGACTGACCGAGAATCCCCAGGCGTTGAAGAAGTGGATGCTGGCGAGTCCAGAAGTGGCATGGATGATCGAAAATTTTGAGAGGAGTGTACTGTTCCTGGATGAAGAGGATGGGGTTGGTCACCACTCAAACAATGCCTCGACTCGGAAAAACTTTCGCATTCACGTCAGATCTCTTGTGAGCACTTTCGAGACAAAAGGGAATCCTTTCATGGGAGAAGGTGATGAGATATTTGATATTTCTACCATGAGGGTGACATCCGCTGGCGTTGCAAAGACTGTGATGGAAATTGAAGGGGAAGGTGCCAGACAATACTCAGAATTCGTCAATGAAAGATTGCGGTGTGGAACGAAGTCGCTTCTAGAACCAATAAAGCGCAATAAATTCCCCCTCTTCAGTAGGCCTAATGCGGGCTCTTCTTCGTCCAACGCTTACAAAACCAAAGTGTCGAACTTGAAAAGTGACTGTGCTTTGTTTGGCAGGCTGTATGTTGCATGCCAGAGCAGAGATGGTGACCTGGACGAATTCTTCGCCCATGAAAATAAGATAAGTCCACCAGCTCTGTCAAAATCGGGAGAAATTAGAAGCTGCAATAAAGCCGAACTCATAAAATGTTTGGTTAAGGCCAGTCCAAGCAGTACTTGCGAATCGACACCTGTGGTGCAGTGCAAAATACTTGATGGGGCAGCACTGGTTCACAGCTTGACGCCAGGTACGTCCCGTAACTTTTTTGAATATGCGACGGAAGTGTTTTTGCCCTTCCTGAAGAAAGAGGCAGAAACCTGTTCCCGTATAGATGTTGTGTGGGACAGATATGATCCAGATAGTCTTAAAAATTTTGCCAGAAAAAGACGAGGGTGTGGTTCAAGGACAAAGGTGACCTTGTCAACAAAAATGCCGAAGAATTGGCCAAATTTTCTGTTGCACAACAGCAACAAAGAGGAACTATTCCAGCTGATTTCCACGTGCATTTCGCAAGAAACCTGGAATGGAAAGGAAATTTACACGACTTTCGTCGACGGTGTACGTACAAATCTTGAGCGACAGGATCTTCAAAACCTCGCACCTTGTGACCATGAGGAAGCCGACACGAGAATGTTGCTGCACGCTGCAGATGCTGCATCACGGGGCTTCACGTCACTTATGCTTCGCACTGTGGACACCGATGTTCTTGTGCTGGCTGTAGCATACGTTACAAAAATCCATGACCTAGAGGAACTCTGGGTTTCACTTGGTGTGGGGAAACATCACCAATTCATCGCTGCCCACTGCATCGCTGCAGATCTGGGTAAGTTCTATAATAATTCATCTAATATAAGTGACATCAACGGCACGAATGTGTTTTTTTCCAGGGCCACTGAAGTCATCAGCACTGCCCGTTTTTCATGCGTTCACGGGATGTGACTCTGTTTCATCCTTCAGTGGCAAGGGGAAGAAGAGTGCATTTGAGGCATGGATTTCTTATCCGCAAGCAACAAATGGTTTTCTTCTCCTTTCCGAAGGAAAAGCGGATGAGGCGAAAGGGGCCATTGAAAGGTTCACAGTAACCCTCTACGACAGGTTGTCTAGCATGGACAGTGTGAATCAGGGCCGAAAATTCCTATTCACCAAGAAAGGCAGACCTCTGGAGAACATTCCGCCAACCTCCGATGCACTTCAGCAGCATGCCCGCCGAGCAGCTTTTCAAGGTGGGTTCATTTGGGGTCAGGCGCTACGTCCACTTCTGACGTCACCGAGTCCAGAACAGTGGGGCTGGAAAAGAAATTCGAATGATGCATGGGAGCCGCGGTGGACAATGTTGCCGCCTGCATCACAATCCTGCAAGGAACTGATTCGTTGTGGGTGCAAGGAGACTTGCGGAGTGCGCTGCAAATGCGTCAGAGCGGAACTGCCCTGCACTGAACTCTGTGCATGTGATGGGCAGTGCCGTGACGAGACTGACGACGATGAAGTATTATTACCTCTACAGCTACTTTTGTAAAAAGCATAAACACTAATAAATAATGCATTCCACATTTTGACCCTCAGATTTGACCAAGATGTTTTGGGTCCTAAACACCAGACGTTGTGTTGCTGATGCCCTGGATAGATGGCAGTGAGTTAAAGTATGATACGACCCAAGCTGCCTTCCTGCCGCTCCAGCGCCCTAACGATGTTTGCTCGCTCTGCCTGGAATATGCTAGCGTGAGTGGGGAGGGGGAGGCGGAAGCCATTGTTTCATACCGCAAATCGCCGACCTCTCCAAAGCAGACCAAGCTGGAAAGTACGGCGAGGAGTGGAAGAGGACACGAGGCGGGAGAGGACAGTGTGATGGCTTGAAGTCAGGAAGAGAAAAAAATACATTAGATTTTTTGTTATGCTTGTTGTAATTATTGGAAAATGCTGGGTTTTAGATATGGAAACCCCGTAATAGCGACCTCCATCACTCCTTCAGGATCGGTCATCGTGGCCAAGTTTTATGGCTTTGTCACCGAATGCAAGCTCATTATTCAAATATAAACACATGTTGCACATTCTGTCAGATACGGCAACGCCGCTATAGTGCCCTCCCTCGGGGTGGGTCATCGTGGCTCCACGTCCAGATATGTTCGGGAGTGTCCAAAGAACTAACGTACCAAGGTTTATGGCTTTGTCACCGAATGCAAGCTCATTATTTAAATATAAACACATGATGCACATTCTGTCAGATATGGCAACCCTGCGATAGTGCCCTCCCTCGGGGTGGGTCATCATGGCTCCACGTCCAGATATGTTCGGGAGTGTCCAAAGAACTAACGTACCAAGTTTTATGGCTTTGTCACCGAATGCAAGCTCCCTATACATATGGAGTCAGACTAGGTTGCTCCGACTATATATGGCAACGCCGCGATAGTGCCCTCCCTCGGGGTGGGTCATCGTGGCCCCACGTCCAGATATGTTCGGAAGTGTCCAAAGAACAATTGTAGTGTGTTTCATGTGTTTATCGGCGAATGCAAGGTACTTATTGATGTAACCTGTTAGATATGGCAACCCCGCAATATTGACCTCCAGAAGGGTCACCCATCGTGGCTCCACGTCCAGATATGATCAGAAGTGTCCAAAGAACAAGTCTACCGAGTTTCATACTTTTGTCACAAAATGCAAAGTTGGGGTCTAATTTGTCCCTTAGCACCTAGACTAACGTGGAATGCCTCATGTAGCTATTTTCATAATACACACCAAACTGTGATGCTGGAACATAGGTTTTAATGCCCTATCTTCAGCGGATACATGCAAATTTACCTGCAATAGGCGAAGTAACCGAACCGAAACTAACCCAACCCAACCTAACCTAACCTTCCTTCCATGCGGATACAGGCCTATCTTCAGATACACGCCTAAGAGCGCCTAAGAGAGTAGGTAAAAGTGTGGCTATTATGCTACGCCGTAATTCAGTACAGGAAACGTAACGGTCTACCTGGGTACCTTAGTACGAACTTCCCTCCAAGTTGGCGATTGGAAAAATGAAAAAAGCCGAAACTTGTCAAGAAACAGCCCGCGCACTGTAGCACTTGAAATCCCGCCATTTCGAAATGTCACGGGGATGGTATCGAGTATCTACAGGTGCAGCCATTGGTATAATTGTGGTATAAATCAATGGCCGCCGCGGCGCCGCGAGGGGCAATGGAATGTGCATACGTTATTTTAAAATGTCTGTAACTTCGGTTCTACACGGTCGTTTGAGCTGAAATTGCTTTTCCGCCACTCGGGTAAGTCAGCACTAGGTCCCTATCTACTCAGTTCAACGGTAAGTACCACCGCGAACGCTGTAGGCCGCGCCCACCTAAACTAGACCATGAGAGTGAAAAATAACATTGGTGTATGACTGTATATGTACATATAACTACTCTGGCTGGATCACACATGTTATTAATAGTTGATAATTTTCGATATAGGGGTGGCAGGATTTGCTTTTCGGTGCTTCCAGCTCCTGATGTTATGAAAAATATGGCTGAAAATTTTTACTTTTTGAAAGACCTGAAAACAATTCTTTATTTTTCCTGTACTTAGTTGACCACTCAATTGCCCACAATTAAGTTATAGACTAAAATATCTAATTAACCCAGATATTCCTGAATTATTTAAATATTTTAAATTAGCAAATGAAGCAGTAACAATGAGTTAAAATCTAACATCTGTAGAAGTGTCACACCTTGTATATGTATATAGGATGCTAGGAATATTTGTATTATGAGCACACATACTGATGATCCAAAGGTACGGCACGCTACGGTACGGCTAAGCCAACAATAGGTAAATTTAATTAGGATCACCCCGTGAACTGTGCGTCTCACCTCGCATGTTTACAAGGTAGATCTCTTTGAGGTTGCAGCATTCATGTACAAAGCGTGATAGAGAGATACTCTCCAGACTCTCAATATCTTGGAGTCTTGTCTACTCCTTCTGGACCAAGGGGCGGACGTGGAGCATGCGGACAACGACCACTGGACCCCCTTGCACTGGGCCGCATGCCACAACCACAAGCAGGCAGCCCTCCTCCTGATGGAGTGGGGCGCAGACCCCACCAGGAAGGACAACGAGGGGCACACTCCGGCCATGGTCGCCAGGGACTACGGAGTACGGACACACCAAGACGCTGGAGCAGAAGGTGAAGGAGATCACCGAGGAGCTGGACGGAAAGGTGATCTAATCAGAAAGTTGCCATGGTCGCTCGATGCAGTGGTAAACCATGTTGCCATGGTCGCTCATTGCCAAACTATTGCAGCAGGGGCCATTATTGGTTTCTGGTCCCACAGTCCAAATTGTAATGGTAACCCTGTCGTCATGATAAACCTGATGGTTCCATGGTGACTCGTTGCCATGCTAACTGCTGCCATGGTGACTCGTTGCCATGCTAATAGCTGTTGCCATGGTCGCTTGTTGCCATGGTGACTCGCTGCCATGGTGACTCGTTGCCAAACTTGGTGCTGTGGTTTCTGGTCCTGTAGTCCGCATTGTCATGCTAACCCTGTCGCCATGATAAACCTGGTTCCGTGGTCACTTGTTGCCGTGGTGTCTCATTGCTGTGGTAAACCTGGTTCCAGTGTCACTTGTTGCCGTGGCAAACCTGGTGTCATGGTCACTTGTTGCCATGCTAACCCTGTTCCCGTGCGGTGAACGTAGTGCCATGGTGCTCATTGCTATGGTAAACCTGGTGCCATGGTACATAGTGCCATGCTAACCCTTTGAAACCCTTTGTTAGGCTGTCATGCTTTGGTGTTTCATGGAATCTACAACTTTCGGCTGCTGGTCAACTGGCTGCCGTGACATTTGGTGGGCGGTCATTTCGCTGATTGTAATGATACGTATATCAGCGTCAACTTGAAGGTTGTCAAAGCCGCGATAATGTTCGTTGGCCTGCGGCACCACAAGACGGACAGTATTGGTGCAGTAACCCCAAAGCCATACAGATGACACCAACACAACGGGCATAGCCATTTCTGTTAACCCTTAACTGGCATCCTCATTTAGCCATGCTTAACTGGTATCGTGGGGTCCTTTTTGGACCCCACGTCGTTTTTTCGATTACAAACTTACATTAACAAAAAAATCAAAATATAAATGCTTCCAAAATTCGGCCGGGACTATAAGTGGCAGATAGAAAAAAATTGACCTTCTGTGACCCTTGGTTAACTGATGAGGCGGTGTTTACTGTTTACCCGTATCTCACGTTAGTGACCCAGCAGCTGTAATGGTAGTCTCCTTACAATACTATACATAGATATTTTTTTTACACCTCTGCAATTTTTTATGCTTGCTACATCATGAATTTGCCGTGTCTATTTTTTAGGGTCGGAAAAAACTGGTCGCTAACTGGTAACATGGGGTCCTTTTTGGACTCCAAGACGACTAGTGAGCGTTTAAATGACGTTAACTCCCTTTCGAAAAATTTTTCGTCGCTCATAATTTTTTTTCAGGTGTGAAAGAGTATATTTCAGGAATATAGGTGTGGGAATTTTCATTTTGACAAAAACCTGCTTCAAGGTGGTGACATAAGTATACCCTGGGGTCCAAAAAGGACCCCACGATACCAATTAAGGGTTAATAGCCTAAAGGCAAAATAATTAGAGACAAAGGGAAGTGCTTTTATTCACTGTCTGTGTGCCAACTGGTAGTGGCCTATGGTACTACATCCAAGTGGGGCAGTGTTGCCAAATTTTGATGGCTACAAGTATGTAAGATAAGCATGTTTTTTTCTTACAGGTGAATCCAAAGGGGTACTTTGATGCATGCAGGAATGGCGAGCTGGATGACGTTGCGACTTGGCTGGATGAGACTGGTGCGGACATAAAGCTGGAGATTGACAGGTGGGGCCGAAGTGGGATTCACTGGGCAGCTCAGATGGGCCACAGGGACGTGCTGGAGCTGCTTCTGGACCGTGGCGTGGATGTGGACCTGGTGGGTACGTCTGACTTTCGCACGCCCCTGCACTACGCAGCGCTGTACGGCCATCTGTCGACGGCCCAGCTTCTGTTGGAGCGTGGGGCGGACCTGACCAAGAAGGACAAGAAGTGCAAGACTCCTAAGCAGCTGGCTCCAAGAGTCAGCGTATCGCTTGTGGAACTTCTGGAGCGGAAGGCCCGAGAAGTCGGTGCGGAAGAAGAGGCGCGAGAGCAGGAAATTGAGGTATTGCAACCGAAGAGCATACTTGCTTTTAGGTCAGGTGGACCCAAAAGAATACTTAGATGCATGCAGAAACGGGAGATACGATGATGTTGAGTACTGGCTGGATAAAAAGGGGGTGAACGCCGCTGGAGAGATGGACAAGATGGGACGGACTGGAATTCACTGGGCGGCTCGTATGGGCCATAAGGACGTGGTTCAGCTTCTGCTTGATCGAGGTGCGGACCTGGATCTGGGAGGCGGAACAGACTGTTGTACACCGCTTCACTATGATGCGATGTTCGGGTTTGAAGGGATAGCCCGGCTTCTCCTTCAGCGTGGGGCGGACGTGACCAAGAAGGACAGACGGGATAAGACACCGAGGCAACTAGCCGCAATGAACGGCAACAACACGCAGCTCCTCCTCATGCTTGAGAAGAAGGAAAAGGAGCTGCAGGCCGCAGCCGAATCATCCATGAATGCTGGAAAGGTAAGGCGCAATCGAATCAACCAAACTGTGCACTAATTACTCTTTCAACAACCCGACCCGAACGATTACGTCTAGGCTTGTCGGAAGGGCAAGCTGTTCGAAGTAAAAGAGTGGATTGAAGTACGGCAATTGGACGCCAAGAGCACAATGGATCACAGTGGGTGGACCAGAGTCCACTGGCCCGCTTACGAGTGCAACATGGACATTGTTAAGTTTCTGCTTAACTCAGGAGCAGATGATGTGGACCAAGCGGACGAGGTGAACAGTCGTACTCCGCTTCATTACGCAGCACTGTACGGCCAGAAGGCAATCGCCACTTTCCTTCTGGAGCGAGGGGCCAACCCGAAAGTGGAGGACAAGGACGGCAAGATTCCTCGACAGCTTGCCATCTTCAACGGGTACCACCCACTGGCCAACATGTTGAAGAAGAAGGAGGAAGAGATGGAGCGGGAGTCGGAAGCCTCAGAGGACAAAGTACGTACCTGTACATTTGAAACCAATTTTAATCCGAACTGTACTGTACTTGTGTCTAAATCACTGCTATTTTCAGAATTCAGCGAAGTATGGAAAGCGGAAATCTTCGACAAGCATCAACCGAAACCAGAAGAGGAAACCCTCTTGGAGATTCGAAGGAGAAGCGGAGAAGAAGAGTGATACGTGAACGGGATCCGATGTTCGCACATTTTCGCGTGTTGTACAAATCACGTACACCCGTTATTATCCAGATCTGATCACTTTTTTTGTCCGCCTAATATCGGATCCCTCGGACATTTACTGCCCAATTGTCTCGGCAATCACATGACTTTTTTGGGGGGGGAAGAACGCATGCCGGAGAAATGTACGTAGTTTCGCGCACCCAAGCGTGTATGTTCAAAGTTGCCTGGAGTGGAGTGGAGATATGTCGCAAATTCCATGTTTCGGGGAAGCTTGGTTCGCTAATTCTACCTGGGCAAAAATCGCAGCGGTAAAAAAGATTTGCTTACTTTTATATCATGCGATAGCTTGTAACGTCTAGGATTGGCTCTATCGGGACTCTTAAAAAAGGCTGACCATGTACAGATGGTTTTACTGATCTTATAAAAATTTTTGGGGGTTTTTAAAGAATTATTCAGAGGCAAATTATATGTATTTGAAAACCGGTTAATTAGTTTCGAGTGTGAGATACGATGCAATAATGTGCTGGTTACACGGCAACAATTGCTCTGCCGGGCGAGCCGTAATCCATGTGGCAGTCAGTGTTGATTTTTTTTCTGGAAGGAAAAATGTTGTGACATTTGACCTTGGTTGACACTTCACCTCTTATTCAGAAGCTGCTGGTTTTTACTTGATTTTCCATTGTTTTTAAATGGCAAATGATTTTGTAATTTGTGTCATTTTTCGTTAGTTGTAAGCGAGATTTTCTTCCCTGATTTTTATGCTCTTGGTGGGAAGAGAGAGAGAATATGGCATACAAATTGCATGCGTAAAACGAGTTTAAAAAAACAACAACAACAGGATTTTAGCACTGTGTAACTTCCTGGTAAATTATATTTTACATGATGATTCCAACGTCCATTGAGAGTCCCAAAGCTTAGATGGCATACGCTACTTTCCGTACTTTCTGCAAAGCACTTGCATTTTCGTACGGGTTCGGATGGACGGCATTCTTCACATCCCGAGTGCACATGGAAATTTACGCCAGAATTTAATTATTTTCCTGCCAGAGAAAAGCGTCAGATTTCGACATTGGCCCCGAAGAATTTGCACAATGGAAACGAAAGGAGCATGTGCCGTCTGAGCATGTGACTTATTATTTCCCTGCATCAATTTCAGCGTTAAGGCCCATTCACACAAGCCGTCAACGGTTTTGGTTTTTGGTCGCTTTGACGCCGCGGACCAAAGACCAAAACCGTATACGGCCTGTGTGAATGGGCCTTTATGTGGAGACAATTTCACCAATAATAATAATAATTGATAGGAACAAATATTGTTTAATAAAATCTCCTGCGTTTATCAGTTTTATAAGGGGGGCACTTCAACAACAAAAAACAAACAATGAATGCAACTTATACGCATGAATCAGGTCGTACATACATGCTTGTCTTAAAACACGTGCTCCGTGCCCAATTAGTACGTTTTAAACAAAAACCTAATGTCTGCAGACCTCGTTACAAGTTAAGGAACAAATACCCCAGCAATCAGAACCAGTTATCATTATTCTTTCAGCAAATAGTGGTGATGTCACATATGCCTTCAATATATTATTGGTTTAACGACTGACACATGTTGAGCAATTGCTGGCCGTTGCGACATCACCACTATTTCTCCTGCTGGATAATGATTGCTGGTGGACCTGATTACCTTAACAGAATTAGCCAACGAAGCCGCAGCATGACCGCAACTACGGAGTTACAAACTTCAAACTGCAACTTCATGTGAAAAAAAAACACAAAATTGCAATCCCCATCATAACGTTAAAAAGAAGGGGGGGAAAAAATGCAATCCCCAACTTGAAGTGAAAACTTCCTGCCTGAACTTGTGGGTCTTGCTCACTGCTCACGTGAACTGATGCCCTGCAAAGAGTAAGAGGGAAGCATCGTAATAATTATGACCGAGACATTAATGCGTCTGTTCCTTTTTTTGAGGTTCGATGGTTGGCGGACAAGCTCACCTCCAGATAGCGCACCACCCGTGCCCTCCCCTGCATCCTGGCTAGGTCAACGGCCGTCTGCCCTTCACCATCCTTGGCGGAGTGGTCAGCGCCTGCCTCCACCAGGAACCTGACCATGTCTAGACAGCCGCCGTAGGCAGCATAGTGCAGTGGGGTGTAGTTGACGAGGCCAGGGTCGTTCAGGGTGGCCCCTTCGTTCAGGAGGAAGTCGACCACCTCCACTTGGTCTTCGCGAGCTGCGTAGTGGATCGGCTGGTCCTCGTCCACATCCTTGGCCTTGACCTCCGCCCCTCCACGGATCAGGTGGCCGCAAGTGGACAGATGACCATTCATCGCGGCCAGGTGCAGCGCGGTGTCCTGCGCCAGCCCTTCCTGGTCCACAGGCCACCCTTCCCTGACCAGGTAAGAGACTACCTCATCCCACCCCGACTTGGCCGCCATGTGCAGCCCGCTCCAGCCGTTGGTGTCGTCCACAAGGCCCACCAGTCCTCCGATCCCAGAGTGCTTCTCCACCATGCCTTGGACTACCGTCAGGCTGCCATGTTCGCATGCCATATGAAAGTGGAGCCTCTGGGGGTAAATATTGGCCACATTAATACTTATCAAACAAATAGCAGCCTGGCCTGTTCCTCCAACGCCCTGTTTCCTGCCATGGACAAACTAACTAACTTTCCCATACACGTAAGAAGTTCTTGCAAATGCATTAAAATAACCATTGTTTTGGTCTCACCTTAGTTTGGTTCGATATGAGCTCCATTTGTCCCACGGCAAATGCTAATATGGTAATCGGTGCCATGCCTAACCAGCTCCGACATATCATGTCTGGCGTTACCGTTGCTACCTTTTCCCATAGGTGATGGAGATACCTGATCTTTTCACCATACATGTATCTCCACAGAAATGTCCATCGGGGTAAGATCTGGGCTTCTGGGGAGGGCTATGCACTGGGAAAATTCTCATTCACGACTTCACACACTGGGAGCAGGGCCGGAGAGAGGTCTAGCCGGGACCCAGGGACGACAAAGATTTGAGCCCCCTTCACTCGAATACAGACAGTGACAGTTTCAAATTGCAGTTAAAAGTTGCTGTCCGCAAGAAAAAGGCATTCGGATTATATGAAATGAATCGATCTCTTCACAAAACCATCCCAACTGTTAAAGGGACACTCCACTCAAAATACAAGTTGGGCTCTAAAAATCTGGGAGGAAATCCTGATTCCGAGGGTATAAGCAGTTTTCCTGAGAGACGAACGGTAAGGCCACGGCGAGCCGTCAAAGTTTGGCAATTCGAATCTGGCACATAAGAGCTGCCCGCCCAGCCCCCTGCACCCGCGCCGCCAACCAGGACTGGGCAGAAATTGTCATAATTCTCAGTCATCTTTGGTCCACGGCATCATTGGTCCCTACTGGTGTCGGGTCGTAGGTGGGGGTGGCCACCTCTTCGTCGTATGGCTCAAATTGGTATGGGAGGAGGCCGTGCGGACTTGGTCTGGGAAGCCCTGCTGGTACGTCGCTCTCAGCAGCAGTCGCCGCACCACGGAGGAGTAGGATGGAGAGGAAACCTGCCCCAGCCGCCTGGCATTTTTTGTGTCCGGGGCTTTACAGCGGGGGGCCGCCAGTTGTCGCCAGGGCCTTTTTTGCTCGAGAATCTGGTGCTATGTATATGGCGAAGCACTGGATGAACCGCTGATTTTCGTGATTTAATGGAAATGGCTCGTCCTGAGTTGGACATTTTCAATGTGGATGACAACAGCAGTTATGCGAACATATTGCCCTGCCGGTCAAGTAGTGGTGACATTACGCACGGCGCATGACACTACTGGTCAAAAGTTAAGGATCACCCCCAAGCAGAGGTTTTTAATTTCTCAACCTTAAACTTACAGTACAAATTGAAAGTGTGAGGTACCGTTGAAAGCGTCGTGAATAACTCTACGAAGCAGAAAAGGAACGGTCACTCTAGGTTCAACAGAAGCGCAGATATCACCTATTTTGTTTTTAAAAAACATTCTCGAACACCTACATTTTCAACTATAAATATTAATAAATAAAGGTAATCATCACGAATTGATGCTTTATAATTTTTTTATTTATGGCAAGAAGCAAACGCCGAACATAAAAGAAATTACCGCAAAAATTTAAAAAACTTATAACTCGAACTGTAATTTTTTTAAATTTTTGGCACCGTGCATATAAAAAGAAATGCTGAAAATTTAAAAAATACAGTTCAAGTGATAATTTTTGTAAAAATTCTTGTGATAATTTCTTTTATGTTCGGCGTTTGCTTCTTGCCATAAATAAAAAATTATAAAGCATCAGTTCGTGATGATTACCTTTATTTATTAATATTTATAGTTTAAAATGTAGGTGTTCGAGAATGTTTTTTAAAACAAAATAGGTGATATCTGCGCCTCTGTTGAAGCTCGAGTGACCGTTCCTTTTCTGCTTTGTAGAGTTATTCACGAAGCTTTCAACTGCACCTCACAATTTCAATTTGTACTGTAAGTTTAAGCTTGAGAAATTTTAAAACCTCTGCTTGGAGGTGATGCTAAACTTTTGACCAGTAGTGTAATGCTCCGTGCGTAATGTCACCACTACTTGACCGGCAGGGCAATATGTTCGCATAACTGCTGTTGTCATCCACATCGAAAATGTCCAACTCAGGACGAGCCTTTAAGGAACTAAATGGGCATTTGTCTAAAAATCCTATTATAATAATAATCAGTAATAGGCTGTTTTGACTGTCCGAGTAAATATATTACAGATGGCTAGGCAGCGATAAGCCGGTAACTTTTGAAAATTTTGTAGTATCGGTATGTAAATTACGGAAAATTGGTCCAGGATGGCAAAAATGTTGAAATGCAGCACATGAAATACTTCAGTGACTTGATCTTCTCATATGATTCCCGTACGCACTGATGCACATGGGTCATTTTCAATATTTTTTTTGCGCATTTGCTGTATCAATGTAGAAAAAAAAACAACAATAACTGTGACCAATCCTGCAAGTCATTTTACATTTACGTGAAAGAGACATTCATTTATGTGCTCATTTGATATCAAAAATATTGATTAGAATTCATTCAGTCATATGTAACTAAATAAAAAATGATGAAAAGTGTATGGAAATGAGGTGAAGCTGACAGCAAGATTTGCCCTTTGTGTATTTCATGCAGCTGTGTCAGTACCTGGATTTTGGAACCAAATTTTTTTAAACGCTTGTTATCATTGGATACCCCAAAGTTTATACATACATCACTGTCATTTAACATATAACTAAATTGAGGAGCTTGCCAGCAAATCCAGATAAATCCACAATTTGCAATTTTTCAGGAGGAGCCAATAAGTGATTTCTCAATTCTGGTGGCAAAAGTGGGATTGAAGTTGTCATGTGCAGTATGCTACAGGGGTTGCCATTATGCAGACACAATTGTTTTACTTCAATGTATGGTGATTGTGGAGGTAGGGCATTGTTAAAAATGGATACATCTGATTTTGCATGAAAATCAGCTATATGGGAATTAAGACTAATTTGCTTTTGCTTGGAAACTAGATGTGCAGTATGCTATTGGGGTTGTCATTATGATTGCAGAAACAATTGTATATATCCATCTTTTAACAATGCCCCACCTCAAGAATCACCATATATTGGTATGGTGATTGTTGAGGCCAAAAAATAGACATCTGATTTTGCATTAAAATTATGGCATTAGCTTTATGTGCACTTGATTTATATGCTTTTGCTTGGAAACCACTTTCGGATATATCCGGGTCTGCTTGAAAGGGCAATTTTCCCACGGCTCGCATTCGGTGTGAATGTCTGGTTTCACTTGCAACTTCATGTCAATAGAAAGGCATTGGGTGGAGCATGTCTCCAGCGTATCCAGATTATTTTCGACCCGGAGTGGATTTATCTGGATTTGCTGGCAAGCTCCTCAATTTGACAAATCATTTAAGGATGCGAAGCGTGACACTGTCACACTCTGTTACCATCTGACTGGCACCCTTGCTGGAACTTCTGAAATCGCTCAGAATAGGCCAGCTAAATGCCCAAGCGTAGCATAGATTCAGTCGAGAGGGAATCCTTTGTCAGTTGGGGGTTGAGTGCTGGACAAGGAGGAGGCTGGCCATGTTTTCTCTCAAGGTTGCTGCATATTTTTTCTGCCTGTCACGTATGTTTCCCCTGCATGTAATATTGTCACAGGTGAATGGAGCCTGTTGCATACTAAGGTCCCAACTCTTCAGGTGCTAATAACTTTTCATGAAAACAAATAGTGTGCGAGGAAAAAATTACTACATTCAGTTTGTCACTGTCTGTTACTGTCACGTATGTTACCTACCATAGAGTAACATATGTGACAGGTAACAAATGCGAATGATGCTATAAGGCAGAACAGCCTAACACTGGGACAGTTAGGTTTCAGAGACGTGTCATGCTTCTGTGAAGGAAAAGAAGGATTTTGTGATCGTTATAATCCAGGATTGTATTTTCTTGGCTGTCCCTTGTCAGCCTCAGATGATACATGATATGTCCAACCTCACATACGGTATAGAAAATGTGAATAAAGTTCTTTGGTATGATTCATCATATTGCTATTATCATTTCTTGAAATGAGGAGTTGTCACATCTGTTACTAAATGTCACATCTGTTACCCAGGTGAGTTTTTACCATAGCATTAGAGTGATATGAGGTACTGTTAATTAAAGTATAGTAAATGAAAGCCTCCCAGATGCCTTACATATTTAAAAATATTACACCTATGTGCATGAGCTTCATAACTCTGAGTTGTAAGTGAAACTTTGTCATATTTCACAAACAAATATCTGGATTTGCGCAAAAAAAAATGAAAATGGCCCACATACTACATACCCATGTGCACTACTTGGTTAACTCAACTTTCCTGGCCTTCCTATGGGCTAATTCGTCAATGATGTCGCCGATATTAAATTTTTGGGCAATTCCCCAGGAATTAAGTCACTGCTGCCCCAGTGACGATCGTGTCTCACTTTTTATTCTGGCCATAGCACTGCAGGATCTTTTCCCGCCGGAAACTGAGACTGCGAGGGCACAGAATAGGAAATTCATCTCTTATTAATATTACCCACTTAAAAATTTTTCCATACAGGTAGGGCCTTATCTAATCATCAAAGCGAAAAAACAAGTCTTTGACGAGTACTACTGGGTCATGCGGGCCCGGAGAATTTTGCCCGCCCCCCGTCCCACCCCCTCTCTCCGGCCCTGACTGGGAGGCTTAACAAGTGAAACTTTCCTACGGCAGGATTGTTTGTATGGGGCTACTTTTCAATGTGCATCATCAAGATATGTTTGTGGTGTAAAGACCAGTCATCTTCCAGCACCTACGGGTTAGAATCACAGCAGCATCTCCAGATATGATTGAGCGGGTTGGGCTCCAGACCGGATACAGTCTTTTTTGATTTCTCGAGCCACAAATGAAGCTCATATCGAAACAAACTAAGGTGAGACGCAAACTTTAGACATTTATAAGCATTTCAAAACTTAAATCATTTGCGCAAGTTTTCGAGTTATAGGGTTTTAAAATTGGGACATTCTTTTTCGATGTTTTTTTACTTTTTTCAAACTGTAATGCATATTGTGACCCTTCAAAACATTTACCATCAGTAGTTAATCCTTTAATTACACAGTTGTAATACCATAATTATTATTCATTAACACCATTGCAATCATGTTCTCAATACCTTTCACATGCTGTTGACAGGAGAGGAAAAAATAACAGTTATTAGGAATGTGGTCCACTGCTCATTAATTTTGTTAAACTGCAAAATTGGAGTAAAAGTGAGAAAAACCCTGCTTTTAATTTTCAATTGATGGTGAAACATTTACAATGTTAATGTAAAATTCTGCCATTGCATAAATTAAAAAGTTGATGGCAGTTAATCTGCTAACGATTAGCAATTACAGCCTGACTTCACAGATCGGCTGCAAATCCTGTTGAAAATATTGCATTGACTACAGATTAGAATTAATGGCTAATTATCTTTTCAAGCTATTAATTTCTGCATTTAAAATCTTACTGATCTTCAAATTAGTAATTGCTAATTTGAAGATCATTAATGGCTAATTTCTGCATTTAAAATCATACTAACTTATAATAGTCAATCACTAATTATATGAGATCTTGCTAATTTTTTTTACAGTTACTAGCATTTTATTTTTAAAATGACTAAAATTAGACCTACTAATTTTTAGATTTTCATGTTAGTAGTTTTTGAACTTGGAATTTCCCCAATTTTTGAATCCTACTAATTTTGAAAGTTAGGCCTACTAATTGCTAACTTCATTAATAATTATTATTACTAATTTCAGCCTTTTCAATCTTACTAAATTTTCAATTATTCATTACTTTTTTTTTTTTTTGAAATCTTGTAATTTTTTTTTTGTGTGCAATTGCTAACTTTTTTTGAAACTGTAAATCAGGCCTGGCTTTGAAGTGGGATAAATGGTTGAGCATGATATCCATACGCATATCTTAATAGCGATTATTACCTCAACCTCAAGGCTGTGTTATGTATATTTTAAATAATACGGCATGTATAGATCCACGTAACGATACTAGCCGTGCTCTAATCCTTTTAAAATTGACAAACAATTCATTAAATTTGTGGCGCATCATGTCGGGGCTCAAAAAACTGTCTGATTTTTTTGAATTTGGGTTAATAATCCGGGTTATAAAGAATTCTCAAGCTCCAACGATAATAAACCATTACAACAATTGGTCACCACGGTAATCAGTTGTTGACAGCATTTAAAATTCTGCTCCAAATTTAAATAATTAAGTTCTACTAATATATCCTCCTGAGACCTGATGTCCAATATATTGGACATCAGGTCTCAGGAGGATATTGTTTATTTTCTTTCAAGTTCTGTTCAGGTAGCCCGCAAACAGTGGTGATATCACAGGCCACTGCCAATTGCTGTGGTCATTTGCCATATAAATTCTCTAGTGATACCGCAGGCTTTGAATTGATGTTTCATGGCCGTCACAATATGCTGAAAATTTTCAGAACAATTAATTGCTCTTAATTGGTATATAGTGTTCTGTATTCCAAAATGGCGGAATTGAACAACAAAAAAAGGTGTTGCACTGACCACCATGTCCTGCTCCTGCATCAAGTGGTTTCCAGGGTCGTATCCGACTCCTCCAGCGTCCATGGCTCAGAGTATAGTAGCCTCTTTTTCCTTAAGACAAGGTCTTTTCCAGCCGCCTCCTTAGAGCTCAGAATAAACCGGACTGGATAAAACAGGCCCGTGGTCGAAAGAGGCCCAGGGTTGCCAGACGAACAGCGCTGGCAAGGATGGCCAGATAGATAAACATTCTCTAATTACACATTATTTTTAAACAATCAGTATCGTTTTTTTAAATTAATTTAATCTAATTAATGAACGGGTTTAATTAGTGTAGGATTAAAATCTGAACTTTTTTTAGTCTGGTAACCTTTTCAACGTTTTTTTTAACATGTTGCCAACAGCGCCAACAGTGCTTGCAACAGTGCCAACACCTTGGCCAACACCAACACCAGTTAATTCGAGATAATTTCAATTAAATCATACCGTTAAAAAAAACGTTGGAAATCTGAATTGCCGAATACGCCTAATGCTTCCTTTATTTATAACCTCGACAGCCTCAATTTATTTATCAGGTCCAACAACTGTCTGTCGGATTTAATACCATCACTATTACGTAATTTCATGAAATACTGGCTGCTGCACCCCATCCACAATCAAGCGATCGTCACTTGTCTGGTTTGGCGCTAAAGTCGTCAGGAAAAACAATGTAGGAGATGGGTATTGTTGGTGTTGCTTCGGAAACCGGCGAGTAAACACAGTCTATACTTTCGGAAGGAAGATGGCAGCAAAATTTTTCGTCGGAAGCAATCCTGGTTGTTACCCCCCTCCTAACAAGCCATGCCGGGACAAGCGCGTGTACAGGTCAGTCTTGTTCCCTTGATATTCGTGTCTCACGTGCCGCATTGTCCTAAACGTCTAATTGCGGTTATCATTATGTAGCAACTTTGTTCTGCATACGGGAGTCGCTGTCTCCTTCCAGCGAGCTAATTGGACTCAGGTGATTAAAAATCATTAACAATGTACAGTACATTGAGGAGGTGTTTATATTTACTACTTCAACTGGCACTTGTCCACCCCTAGGCTGCGGTCTCGGCTAGTTTTCGTGCAGGAAGTATGTTTGACCCTGAAGAATGGCCCGGATTGGCGCACTTTGTGGAGAACATGGTGTTCATGGGAAGTGCCAAATATCCCAAGCCGGACAATATGGACAGTTTTTTTCGGGTCAGGACACCTTTCACACGACAACCTATGCACCTCTCCTGCAGATTTCCACTGACAATATTAATTCCATGTTTAGGCACATAATGGGATGATATGGTCCAAGACGGAACACGAACTCGTCACATACTACTTCAGAATTGATGCCAAGTATCTATCAGAAGCATTGGACCACTTTTCGGACGCCATCTTGAGGCCAATGTTCCAAATGGAAGCAATTGAAGGCGAATTAGATGTGCTTCAAGGTAAGTAAAGGTGTATGAAAACTCTATATTGTTAGGAGCCTCATAGGCCGTTGGGGACGTGTGCCTCGTAAGTATATTATGTTATGTTATGCTAAGTATGCTTATGTATGGTGCTTGTAGTGTTTCACAGTTTTATCCTGTAAGTCAGACAGTCATTTGGCTTGAAGGAAACTATAGCAGACTGAAGCTCCTCAGTCCTCAGAGTTTGGATGTATTCCACATTAGGACTGATCTCATTATTATTATTATTATTATTATTATTATTATTATTATTATTATTATTATTATTATTATTATTATTATTATTATTATTATTATTATTTCATTGATTCCTCTGGGTTTGCACCCTTTGGGAAGACTTCCCATAACACTTTACATAGGAATCATACAGAATTACAATCACCAGTAATGATACTTTGTATATCAGACCTCATGCAATGGGCAACACAACTTGTCATTCACCTGCTCAGTCCAGTACTATATCAGCGAAACGAAGATATCTTGTCGCCTCCCTAAAATAATCAAACAGTCGTGACATCAATTGATCTTGGGGGACTACAAATAATAAGTGGGGGGATCCCTTTGGCAGAGGTGCGACTTCATCAAGGCAGACTGATCTTGTTGACATAAAAAATAGGCACTCAAAAAGAAAGTGATACAATGAAAATGGTTCATCCATATTATACACAAAGTACAGGAGTCGTTTGACCAAATAAACTTATAACCTTCAAACCACATGCACCTTGGATTTAACCTCAAATTTGCCCAAAAACGGGAGTATCTCAGCGTCAGCGGTTTACTAACATACGATTGGCCTAAATACGATGGTTGCAGTTGGTCGTAGTAGCCATGCGATCGTGACCTCTCCAGTAGCCCCATGTCCACTGCTATTGTGTTATCAATATAATTTTTCATCAATTGGCTGTGCTGGGTCTGGGCTTCCCCCAGTTGTCTCCAACCCTCCCACGAAATGCCCGTCACCCCGGAAGACTTTGGACTCAACTAGGGTTCTCCAGTCCCGTGCTAACGGTTGTTCCTTCAACATGCACATATTAAATGCCCTTTTAACTAGTCTGTCCTCTGGTAATGACTGGATCCTCAATATCAAGCGCAACAACTGCTTTACCACCCCCACCGCAAGAGGGCGCCTACCAAATTCCAGATGTATAAGATATGATGGGGTGGATGTAGCTAAATGCAATAAATTCTTAATAAAATATACAAGGTGCAGTCATTAAGTTCGAAGCCCAAATTAAATCTCGGCTCCCATTTAACATAGCACGGCCAAATATTTATGGCACATCGAGAGACTCTTTAGCTCGCTCTTTAGGGTGCAGAGGAAAAAAAAAGAGGGCGCTGGCTCATATTCGATAATAGTTTTGGTCGTTTTCCCGAGAGGGCGCGCGGGAGTTTGGCGATGAGAATAAATAACACAAAATGGCGCCTGAGCGGAGGTTTGAGGAGCAACGCAACTCAATCAAATTTTGTGTGTTGCTGGGCCATACTCCGCAGGAAACACAGGGCATGTTGAGGAAGGCGTACGGCAAATGTGCTGCTCTCTCATGGCCGGCTGTAAACAAGTGGCATCGGCGTTTCCGGGAGGGCCGGGAGACAACATCGGACAATCCTCGCAGCGGGCGGCCCATCACTAGTCGAGACGCCGATGCCACTTTTTTACAGCCGGGCATGAGAGAGCAACACATTTGCCGTACGCCTTCCTCAACATGCCCAGTGTTTCCTGGGGAGTATGGCCCAGCAACACACACAATTTGATTGAGTTGCGTTGCTCCTCAAACCTCCGCTCAGGCGCCATTTTGTGTTATTTATTCTCATCGCCGAACTCCCGCGCGCCCTCTCGGGAAAACGACCAGAACTATTATCGAATATGAGCCAGCGCCCTCTTTTTTTTCCTCTGCCTCCTAAAGAGTCTCTCGATGTGCCATAAATATTTGGCCGTGCTATGTTAAACGGGAGCCGAGATTTAATTCGGGCTTCGAACTTAATGACTGCACTTGTAGCTGGACTTTCTCAATTTCCTGGAGATAACTCAGCGCCCAGATCGCTTCCCCATAATAAATGATCGGCGCAATTTGTATGGGGAGGGAAATGGGAAAATATTACCAAGGAAAATTTAAGCATGGTCAAACAGAAACAAGTGCGGAAAAAAAGTTTGTGGCCAAAAACAAGCGTGGGCAAAGAAATATGTGGGCAAAAAAAAGCATGGGCAAAAAAAAGCATGGGCAAAAGAAAGCATGGGCAAAAAA
>JYFJ02004137.1:0-34519 GCA_000934665.2 Catajapyx aquilonaris
CGGTCTCTTCTGCCTGCGCACTCACTCACTCGATTTGTAAACAGTGGCAACAATGGAAGCGCTCTCCATGTGCCGATGTTTGAATTGGCCCGCCAGACGGGGTTGCCAGGGAACGGGCTACAATATAAGCAGCTTAGGCCGAATTTGTCAATAACTAAAACGACAAAAAAGTTTGATCACCCTATATGTAAGTATGTTCTCCTTACATATGAGAAGTTGTTTAGGGACATCTGTAGCATATGGAAGAAAGTGTCTCCCACAGAAACTGAATTTTGTACTCAGCACAGGTAATATAAAATGCAAGACAATGAGTCAGTTTGCTTCATTACATGGAGAAGAAAAACAGGTATTTGTAACATTTTGCATGTTTCAGGACTCCTGATCCCCAACAACTGCATGGAAGCCCTAATCCGCATGCTCTCTGCGGAAGCAGAAAAGACAGATGAGGAGACATTTTGATGAGATGATGTTAGCAAACGGACCAAATGATTCTCTAGGCAAGTAATGAGATCCCACTGTGCCACAATTTCATATTCTGACAACAAGCCGTCATTTTCAGATGGACCAAAAGAATATGTTAGTAGCCACGTGGATTAGAAGGCAAATTTTTTTTGTGTGTTTGTTTTTCCAGTTGTGTTGTTTTGTGCATCACATGTCAAGTTACTACAAAGAGAAAAGTGCAGAGGAGTTGGGCTCTCTCCTTTGCTGTTGCAGGGTAAAAACAAGATGTAAGTTAAGGCAGTTTACATTCAAGAGTTCGAATTTGTGTCGATGAATTTGGTGGAGAGATTCGTGATTTGCCCCACCACTTTTGTCCTAATAACAGAAGTATAGATATGAAATGAGCATAGAAGTTAAACCACATCACAGTGATTGTTGTGCTTCAAAAGCAAGAAGAAAGGAAACTTGAAAAATTCACTCTGTAGAAATGTTTAGATAACCTATTTAGTTCTTTTGTTATTAAAAATATTTAGGTGAATTTTCTGCCTTGTTGGAATCCCTGTGTTTTAAAAAAACCGGTTAGGCTTGCTACATGGTAGAAAGCTTTCCACACTATTTAACTGCATGGAGGGAAATCCTGAAGATTATCTTTGAGTTTCTCTCACACTATTTATTCTGGTTTTGGGAGTTGGAAAGAATAAGACCTGTGACCTTGGCTGTGAAGTGGAAATATGATCCGATGGAATGTGGGAATTTGAACAAATCGTGGTAAGCAGAAGGACTAAACTCTCTCCCCTGCACCAAAAAAAAAAAAGGAACTACAAGAAATGGAAGAAGAAAAAATCTTTGTGTTACTGATCTCTCCCTCCTAATTCAGTGTTACAGCTTGCATTTGTGTTCTCTTAGGAAATGATATGGTGTGATCAGTATTATTGTTTCTGGAGTTTTTCTTTGTAGGGGTTTATTGTAGTGACGAGAGGCACCGACTACATATATATTATAGAGCTGTGGGGTACATGTTTTGCAATTGATGGACAACCAAAACAACTGTGTAGGGTACCTTCGTGGCTTTCGTGTTTCTCTCCCTCGCATGTTATTACTGTCACTTGAGCAAATGGATTGAAGTGCGAGTTGTGACATCCCACGTACATCTCATCTGAGTGGAAGTAAACATTCAAATGAACAGTTAACAATTGTGTGTGTGTGAGTGTGTGTGTATGTATGTATATGTAAACGTGCTGAATTTTTTCCTCTGCATCACTCCCATTAAAATGGAGATGTGAAAAAAAAATTTCAAGTGATGCATACTAGTGTGACTGAATCATCCTTGTTTGTGCTGTTATTGACACCTTGTTTCATAGTTGTAGCATAGCTGTAGCATTAAAAACATTTAAAAAGAGCAGGTCAGATCTCTTAACTCCCAAATTTGATGGTATCATTTTTAAAATGATAAATTGTAAGTTTGAAACTTAATGACAAACCCTTGGACAAGTAGTCAACTACGTAGGGATGAATTCCCATTTGACATTTGTTTTATTCAATATTGTTCAAAGTATGTAGAGAGCACCACCTATCTATTATGCACTCTAAAAGACATGGTTATGAAGCAAAACCTCTTCGAATTCAAATTGGAAGTGATGGAGCATCAAAGGAAAATCAACAGTGTATAGTTGCAGTGACAAGCTGTGTATTACTTTTTCAAAATGCCAATCTTCTTAAATAAATGGAGTTGAAAAAAAAGCAAGTGCCATTTCTATGGATATGTGATTGTTGTTGTTGTTGTTTTTTTTTTTGCTTTGTTNTTTGCTTTGTTTTCATGGTTTACAGAGAAGAGAATTTGTGCGGTCAGGGTGTCACCTTTGCAGGGAGTCATGGATGAAGTTTGTGTGGACCTGACTAAAGAGGAAACTGAAGGTACGTTCAGACTGACTTGTGTTGTGATTTTGACAAATAGATGCTTAGGTGATAAGAGTTAACAAGAATGGAGTAGCATGCTGGGATCTTTCGACCTAAAGTTAGTTGTCCACTGGAGTTTTATCAGCAATTAAATACCAGTATTATCTAATAGAAGGCTGCAGAAGGAAAATAATGATATCTGTTGTTGCCAAGCATGGGTCATAACTGAACAGTTTTTTTAATTTGTATAACTTGAGTACTAATAAAATGCAATACACTGTACTACCAATTATTGTGAATGATACGTAACACTTCATGATATTAAATCCCATTCCTTTGAATTACAGTGCTGGCGAGCCGCCTTGAATGGGATGTAGCCAAAGTGTGGGACCCTATAGATCTCAAGCGGCGCCGTGACTGGTTGCGAAAGAGGTTTTCTTACAGATACCCCTTCTATTTCTTCTTACCTCTTGATGTCGTAGCTGCATCCAAGAGATCGAGGGATGTTGTAAAAATCAGGAAACTGATTGTCAATAGGCAGTTTTCAGATGTATGTAACTGTACCCTGGCCTAAAAGATGTAATGTATTGTTGTAAAGTAGAGTGGATCAAAATTCAGTCATTGCACTCGAGTGGAGTTCTAAGTTTTCTATCCATGAGATTGCATTGTTTTTACCTGCAGGTGTCTACTTGTGCTGCTGTGGTACGTTATTTGATGCCATGTGTTGTGAAAAGAAATGTTTGATTAAATAATATAGGATGCATTTTTTTTTGGTGCATATTTCCAGATTGTAAGGTTAGGAATGCTTTTGGGTTTTCATTTACGTGCATAGTACAGTACTACAGACACCCTGTCATTGAAATTGATGGTGATTATGATATTGTTAAATTTTTATTTCTGAGTAGTGTCATATTTTAAATTTGGCACAAGCCATTAGAACTACATATAGTCAAGTTATTGAATTGTTGTAACATACCTTGCAATTTTATGAGTCATTTTAAAATATTCTACATCCATGGAAGAGTTAAGATTCCAAATATCGTACAGCTGAGCTTTTGTAGTGTGCAGATTATGAAATAGTTGAAATTAATCCATTTGAAGTAGTATTGAAATTCGTCATTCATTCATGGGATGAACTATTGTTTATCCGCACCTTAACAACGCAGTGGGGGTTGGGCGGGCAAGGGGCCTCCGATGGTTGGCAACGTTGCATCGCAAACAATCCGGTACCTTGATACTGCTGCCAGCCAAATTCGAATGCCTTCACGGTTGCTTGACGAAGTGTCGTTCTTTGGGTTAACGGACTGCAGCAACCATCATGGCTTTCACATTTCCCACCTCCTTCATTAATACTGTGGTCCTAGCACTCGTCTGATCGGTTCACGTGGCATGGGCAACAAGACGCCCTTTGTTGTGCTCTCTCGGCAACCGATTGTTTGCGACCAGTAGCCAACAAGTTTGGAGCCCACCACGCCTTCCCAACCCCGCCTCGTCGGTAGGTGCGGATAAACGATAGACTTTCTGAAAGCTATAGTCCTATCCTCTGTATTTTAGGCTCTACAGAAGATAAAATGTTCAGCAAGCGTGTTCCCGAAGGATTCATACATACTGCATCTTCGAGGCCTGGCTTCTCACTTCGCACTGGACTTTGAAGAGGCTGCCTGGTCTTGGAAGAGAGCTATAGCCTGTGAGACCAACCCATACATTCAAGTAAATATTACTAACTGCTATTATATTTCCAGTCTATCATGTAAAATGTGATATTTTCACTTGGGCAATATTATTTTGTTCACTTCAGTGGCAAGCGTTCTCCTTGACACACAGCTACAACAGTTATTGCTGTCACGTTGCTTTTTGTGAGATATGTCAAGGGCTTATATGAGTTCTGTTACAGTTGTCTGCTCCAATTTCCTAATGAGAAAATTCATTTTGACACTAATTAATCTGTATTATTTAACAAATACTTTGCTTCTCTACCAATTTATCTGTCCCTTATTGTGCTGGAATATCATGGCTTTAACTGTCTGTTCGGCGTTACTTCCACAGCTTAGATACCAACACTCTCTTCGTCGTGCCTACATGTCCTGGGGATTGCAGCATTTTTACCTGCAAAATTTTGCTCAGGCTTTGGACTGCTTTAGAGCAGCGATGTACATTTGCCACGAACAGCTGTTGGAGACATATGTGGTAGAGTGCATGCATGCCCTGAAGATGGATCAGGAGTTTGAGAAGCAATATCATAATCGGATGGATGGCCAGCCACTCAACCTTGACAATGGTCACCTGCTGATAATGCGAGCTAGGAATAACTATCGCAGTGGGAACTTTGGCATCGCCAGGTTAACTCTCCTGTGTCATTCCATGCATCTCCCACTCCCCACACCTGCACTTGAGATTGTGCAAAGGGTGGAGAAAAAGGCCAACAAGTACCATTTTGATGCTATACAGGCGCAATTGAAGAACATGCCACTGAAGGTATGGAATTATTTTACTCAGGTAGAGGAAAAGATAGAATGTTATTTGCCATGTATGATGCTTAAATACTTTTTATGCAGGCAAGGGGTAATGCTGCGTGTGCAATTGAGTGCTGCCCAGACAGGACTGTCCACTATATTCTTATGGGGACCCTCCTCCGCCTTCAAGGTAGCACGGCTAAATCTGCTCAAGTCCTGAAGAAAGCCCAGGAGGTTCTTTCGTATGAATACCCTACCATACACTCATCCTACCTGGCTGGAAAAGGATTTGTTAGGTACAAGAAGCACTTGAATCATATCCTACTGGAGCAGGTGCTGCTTTTGAAGAATGATGTGGGCATTAGGACTTTGCATGAGTTCAGGTGTGATGAGGCATTGGAGATTGTTTCATCGCTCAGGAAAAGGGACCCTATGTGGCCTGAAACATGCCTGATGGTGGGAGACTGCTTGGCAATACAAGTGAGTGCACACATTGTAAGGGAACTAGGGAAGGCTTGCGTGACATGCCACATAGAAAATCATGAATGTGTCTCATGCACGTCTACCCTCAATGTGAGAACATTTATTGACTAATGTTTGTGATACCAGGGTGACTTCACTGGGGCTCTGAGCAACTACATGGAGGCAAAGGTAGACCTTCCAGGAGGAACTATGGCTGAGACTGTGATGTGGAGGATCGCCCTAGTGCTTCAGCATCTAGCACTTCTTGCCTTGGAGTCAAAGAACTTCAAATATGCCATTTACCTGGCCACAAAAGCAATCTATTGTGGTGGAGAGAATTCATTTATGCGCAGCATTTTGGCCAGAGCCAATCACATGATTGGAAATGTGGATGCTGCCCAAGCTGAAATAACTCGCAGCCTGCAACTAAACCCAGGTGAACAGCATTCTTTGGATTTGATGAGGGTTATTGTTGGAAGTGAGTCTGAAGGATGCTACCAAGTGGGTACAAGGCGCCCTTGAATGTAGCAGGTAAGCCCAATTTGGCATACCAGTAAGTAGTGCATTTTACAGTGGCATCCTTTTATTGACTCATAAGTCATACCCATTGCCTTTCAGATTGCTCCAGGAATTGATGCCATTGATCGCAAGAATGAGTACATTTTTTTTGTTATTTCTTGTATAATGCAGCATTTACTGGAGATGAGAGACAAGAGAAGACCATGGCTGTGATTTATTTTTTATTTTTAGAGCACAATAAAAGCATACATCTGGAGTAGAAATATGTACAGTTATCTATGGGTAATGGGTTCCAAGTCTTCCTGTGGCTGTGGATAAGTGAAACCCACGGAAAAACTACTCAACCCTACATATTATGCATTTCTTAACATTCATACATACTGTAGATGCCTATGATAAGTTTATTTTGCAAATTATACACATCAATACATACAAAAACAATGAACAATGAAATATGATAGTTTTAGCAACTCTACTGTAATAAAAATATGGGATCCTGGTCATAAATGTGCTGATCAAGCTTGTTTGGTGCTACACCGTGCTATAGCCATCGGCTCCCTAAGGGGTGTGGAATACCACCATTTTTTTCTTACTAATTTTTCCCTTTTCATATTTTTTCTTTCCTCTGCAGGGATCAGGACAAGGATAAGGATAGGGATTTATGAAGAGGGGACACTGGTGCAAGTGCGTTGTCATTATGTATGGGTCATGTGCAGACCCCAGGGGGTCAGGTGCAAGACAACCCCAAGGTGTGGGTCAGAGACTCTAGCCGACACCACACCTCCCCATGGATGGGACAAGGATAGGAGAGGAAGGAAGCGGCTGTGGCCTATTATTAATGGAAGCAATTCCCCAGAATTTTCCTGGGAGGACAGTGGAAAGCCACAGAAAACCACAGTTAGGATCGCCGGGGCCGGGGTTCGAACCCAATACCTCCCGATTAGCAGGCGGACTCCAAATCCACTGCACTAATCTGCTTCGGTATGTGCTGATCAAGTAATTTATTGTCTCTGCCAACACTTACTGTTTGGATCTTTTTCAAAATTCATAAAAAATTATGGAGGTGATGCGACAGGACCTTAATGTTCATATCATATTCAATCTTTAGCTGGATTTATCTCAGGCTGCCACTATTGCAGTTACCAGGGGTTCGTCTCTGCAGTTACCTTTAGTTTTTGCATCCATGTACTTTATTATTGATATTAAGGAGGTTGGCCCAGCATTGCCTTTCAACCTCCAAGGATAGGGAAGGAAGGAAGCGGCTGTGGCCTATTATATGGAAACAACCCCGGAATTATCCTAGGAAGACCGTAGAAAACCACAGAAAACCACGCTCAGGGTTGCCGGCCCCGGGATTCGAACCCAGGACCTCCCGATTAGCAGGCGGACACCCTATCCACTATGCCAACCTGCTTCGGTCTTTGCATCCATGTACTGGCAAGCGAGTACCTAATTGTTTTGCCTACACTGCCTATGGCTGTGCAATCAAAATGGGTGTTGATTTTATTGTTACTCCTTCTGTTGTTGAACATTACAGGATTATCTAGATAATCCTATTCATGAATTTCCTGAATATTGGATAATAGTTATTTTTATTTTAACAATATAAGGCAGATCGGGGTTGGTTGTAACAGGGTACGGTTGTAAAGGCGCCAATAATATATACGTTTGGATGGCGCTGAAGCTGAAACTCACACAGTACATGTGCCAATATGGCCTCTAAACTACGCCAAACTTTGGCTACTCCTTTTTTGTTTTTTGTTCTTTCACATGCAAAAAACCTAAATCAAGGTATGTTTCCAACTTTTTTGAGTGGCAGGAGGGGAGAGGTGTTATTGAATTGCCCTTGGTATCATGGGAAAGGTTCCTTTAGGGGGTGTTACACTGACAGTATGGATGACCAAATCATGTGCACAGTTAAAAAGTAGCAAGCATATCTACAAGACAACACACAATGGGGACAGTTGTAACAGCTCCTTGGGGTATATGGTAAAATCATGGGAGAAAGGGCAAGTCTGTGTACAAATGTTACAGCTACATATCTCACAGGATATTGAGAGTGGAAATAGTTATTATTTTGTGCAATAAAGCCAGTTATAACCAGTTGTCGAAAATTGACGTGAATAAAAAATCTATTTTTTTGTGATACTTATCTGCTGAATAAATTCCAGTGTATCGAGAGATAAAGCGTAGTCTAGGTGGATCAAGTACGCTATAAGCCAATTGTTGAGAAGATGAGTGGGTGTAAACTGTTCTTCAGTATTACATGAGACATAGTGTTACAATCGACCCCGACTTCTGTTACAACCGCCCATATGATGGCATCGGTTGTAACCTCAGCGTCGCCTGGGAAAAATATTGATAAATCTGTCAATTTTTAATATTAAGATTTTATAATGTTAATTTTACAAAGAGGAATGTTGCCTTATTTCCACCTTGTCATAAACCTTTGCCTAAATGCATATGTAACTGAATTTAAAAATCCACACTACCAAGTGTTACAACCAACCCCAATCTCCCTTATTCTCAACAGTAGCAGAATTGAAATTTCAAGTGTCATTTCTATGGAAACAGTGGTCCCCTTTATTAAACATGCAGGGTGAGAGGATTTAGATGACTCTCTCATTGCTTGATTGCATATGTAATTTATTTTGGTTTCAGGTCTTTATCCGCCTTTGCGTCGGTTTTTGGATATAAAGTGGCTTCTAAAGCGCGAACAGGTAACGAGAGTCTTATGGCTCTACAAGTATCCTCCCAAACATTTTATGCGCATTCTACCAACATATCAAGAGAGACTTCTACAAGACATTACAAAGATAAGGAAAGCACTTGTAGAATGTCGCTTCTTCAAGGTGAGTTTTCCATTTGAGTTTCCATTTATGGATTTTCTAAAAGTTTAAGCGTGAGTGTAACAGACTCTTTGTTCTTCCATTTCCGTGCTGAACATGCTCCTATAACAACAGAAATGCATTGAAAACCCTCCACTAGGGATACTGTACTGTACCACCATAAAAATTCTATAATGAGAAGGTGTCCACTAAATCTTTTAGAATTTCACTGCAACCATACCATTTCACTGTAACCATACACTATGTTGGCAAATAATATTATTCCATGAGAAAGTTATAAATAAAATAATATGTCATTCTAACACTGCAGGCTTCCAAGTTGGCATCATGTGCCATTTTCACATTCCCAAAAAGTAGCATCCTATACCACTATCGAGCCCTGGCATCTCACTTGCAGTTGAACTTTGAGGAAGCTGTATGGAACTGGAAGAGAGCTCTAGCATTGGAGACAGATCCATGGGTCAAGGTATGGAAACTAACTTCTTTTGCTCCACATACTGGTAGTGCATGATGCAGGTTTTAAATGCATAAAAATAATTATAATTGCAAACCTTGCAACGTATAATTTAGTAAACTATGTGTTTGACCATTTTGATAATATTGTGTGGGTTATAGTATGGGTTTTTAAACTGCTGATGCTGACCGGGAGTTCTCTGCAATAAGAAAATTTTACATAAAACGTGTGTAATCCTAGGGCCCAAAATAATTTTCAAACCTGTGCACAAGCCCAGTGGTAACCATAATAACTGACTGTGAGTGGGTCAGCAGAAGAGCAGCATATCCAACACTGACCCAAAGTTTCAGGAAAGTTTCTAAAAAAGTTTTATTCAGCAGCATATTTCCACAAATCTCTGGAGTTTTGATTTTTCTTCATTTTATCTTAAATATCTTGCACCACAGTACGAAAAATGAAAAATGCATTTATTGCTGTTGTTATGGGCAAAATGAGTGACACAATCTTGGTAAATTGTCGTCTAATGTTATCAATGGCTTCACAATGTTTTGAAAATGAGATATGCTCCTTTTCCACTAACCCATTCAATGATAAAAAAGCACTGGAAATTAAATTAGGCCAACTATTACCATTTAATTGCAAGAAATTTTGTTATCCTCAAAATTTAGGACTGGAATCCAGCAAAGATATTCTTATGGATTTGTAGTTTTTGCTGTTGTTGTTGTTGTTGCATGTTCTGTTTATGGCAGAGTCATCCAATAATAAGGTTTTTAAATCACCTTGATGTGTAATTCTATTTTCCGACCCTCACATGTTGTGAATGGTTTTTATTGAATGCCATATTGTGTTTTAAGGCCCGCCACTGCACATACATCCATCATGCATATAAACTCTGGGGTACATATCACTACATTCGCACGAACTATGAGACTGCCTATGAGTGTTACAAGGCAGCTTCCATCATCTGCAACACTTTGGAGCTGGAGAAGTACATAGTGGAATGCCTCTTCTTTTTGAAGAGGGATGATGTGTTTTTTAGAGACTACCACAATAGAATGGATTTTGAGACTCCAAATTGTACCAACTATCACCTACTCATCTCAAGAGCACGATTTCTGTTCATAAAGGGAATGTGGGGTGAGGCCAGGATGGAGATCCTTCAACATGCCGTGTACACACCAATAACTAGTGTTGGACTGGAAGTTGTAAGGCAAGTGGAGAGGAAAGCAGAAATTTATCACATGGGAGCTATTCAGTGCTACGTCCAAGGATTCCCACTCAAGGTGAAATGGTTTCTTTCTTTTTATTGGTAGCACTAACAGCCTACACATTTGTCAGTGACTGTAATGACGTAACTAGTGTCCACTTTAAGAGGAGCAAGTTGTAGGAAAACAGGTGGTTATTGTATATTGTGGAAAATATTTGTGGAACTGAGTAATTACTATTCCACATACAGATTTCACTGTATGTATTCAATAGAAAAAGCAACATTACACATCATTGCGTTGGTGTAAAATGTAACATGCCTGTATTCTGAAGAGTCCAGACTCTACTGTTGTACAGCATATTGAATTCAAATATTTTGTTTTACATATTCTTCTGTAGGCTATACTTGAACCAACCACATCTTTCTGTCCTGGATCATCATCATATTATCATATTATCTTATCATCATATTCTCTGAGTCTCGGTCTCACCCCATACACCAAATCCAAAATAATATGAAAACTAGAATGAGAAGACTCTTATAAAGCTGGGGTTGCTGTGTCATGCATTATAACACCTTGAAAATGATAATTATTTTAACTGGAATGACAACTCCGAGGAGTGCCTCGTATGGTTGATTCCAGTCCATGCCAAATGATTAAATTCATAGCAGTTCAGTCACCTTTAATTAATTACCCTTAACAACAAGAGGATGGTGATGACAGTATTTGAGATGTTGCATTTACAAGGAATCACACCACTTTCATAAACCACTGCATAACCATTTTGGTACATTTCCCCATCAGTACAATCAAGTGTGCAATTTTGCAGATTGTCAATGTTATGTGACCATGGACGTGGCTGAGGCTAGGGTTGTTTGTTTGGATAGGTGGTGTAAATGGCGTAGGTTAATTAATGGGTAAATAGGTAAATATGTCTGAGGATAAGGCTTTCTTCGCTCCAGCGAGTAGAGGGGACGTCCCTGGCGGGGTCAATGAGGTGCAAGGGAGGTGCTATACACGTCGGCGTGGCCAGGGCGTCCGGAGTAGTGGCTGGTCGCTGGTGGCGAGGGGGGAGGGGGGGGGGGGCTTGTTTTTGACGAAGTACAGTATTGCATAGTATAATATTTAAATTTAATATTGAGTGTCTGTTTCTGAGGTGGGCAGGGGTGGGGGGTGGGACGGGTTGTTTTTAGGTTTATTCTCATGAGTTTTATTAGTTCATATGTTGGGTTAGCTTGCGTCTCCCTTCATCGCTGACTACCCCTCATTGGGAAATGTCATGATGTTGTTGTTGTTGTTGTTGTTGTCGTTGTTGTCGTTGTCAATGTTATAATAATATATCGAGGGTCCCATACTATAAGCTTAGAGAGTATCAACAATTATTGTTGGTTTTTAAGAATTGAATGTAATTTGTATTCTTTGGTGTCATTTATTTTTAAAAGGCTATGGGCAATGTCAACTGTGCAATAGAGTGCTGCCCAGACCACTCTACTCACCATATTCTTCGTGGAACCCTTTACCGTATCCGAGGCCACATCATGGAAGCTATTGAGTGCTTTAAGACTGCATGGGAGGTCCTCCCATATGAGTATCCTTCGATATCTGCCCGTCTCAAGAGAGACGAAGACACTACATATAGCCATTATTCACAAATGTCAGCTGTTTTGAAGCTGCAGGAAATGCTACTACAGAATGATGTGGCTGTTAGAGCCTTACATGAAAACAAGTTTAAGGAGGCTCTCAAGATAGTGAGTCAGGTCAATGCTGAGACTATAAACTGGCCTGAGACTAACATCACAAGAGGAGACTGTCTGGCAGCAGAGGTAATGGATAGATTATAATCCATGCAAAAATTATTGAACTCTCTGTCTCTGTGGATCTGTTGTATGAACATAAATTGAGGGTAACTGAACTGAAGCAGGTTGGTGTAGTGGATATGGAGTCCGCCTGCTAATTGGGAGGTCCTGGGTTCGAATCCCGGGGCCGGCAACCCTGACCATTGTTTTCTGTGGTTTCCCACGGTCCCCCCAGGACAATTCCGGGGTCGTTTCCGTAAAAATAGGCCACAGCCGCTTCCTTCTATCCCTATCCTTGGTGCCACCCATGTGTGAAGTAAGAGTCAGAAAAATCGAAGAAAACTGACGGGGGCGGGTAAAATTTGTTTAAAAAAATTGAGGGTAACTGAAGATAGTCTAGACATGACCAATATCTATCTCAGTAGTTACAATTAACTTGTGCTCATACAACAGTCCCTGCATACTGGATTTAAAAATAACTTATACATTAAGTTATTTATGATTCAGGGGGACCTAAATGGTGCTCTGCTGAACTACATCAAGGCAAGAAACGGATTGCCTGACGGTGGTGTCAAAGAACAAGTCTCGGCACGGATTGCAGTTATATTGCAGTATCTGACAGTTGTAGCAGTGGACATGAGGAAATATGATCATGCCATAGAGATGAGTGCACACGCCATCAAATTTTCAGGATCAAGTTCATTGCTCTACGGATTGAGAGCCAGGGCCACATACATGGTGCAAGGAGCAGCAGATGCCAGGAAGGATGTTGAGATGAGTCTGGCTGATAACCCAGGGGCGATGCGGACCATCGATTTGAAGACGGTCATTGATGCATATCCTACAGTCTGATCAGTCTGTTCCACAAAGAGGACGTAAGTGAGTGGCATAAACTCAAAGTTGAGATTTGAGACTCAGACTACAATTTGGGGGTACTCCATGCTGAAATATCCAAATGACAATTCCATTGATATGAATTATTATTTAATATTTATGTTACTCTGCATAAGCAAGTTTCACTGCTATGTATGATTTACAGACAACTGAGAAATAAATTATTACGCTTCCAGGCTTCATCTTGATAATGCTTGAACTTACTCCCAGCATCAATATAATTTTGTGACATGGACTAGATTCTTGGATATCTCCAAAGAAAATATTATTTTTAATTAGATGCTGGATGCCTGAAGATGATTCCCCATGGGTAAGTCTGCATAAGTCTAGTAATTGCACACTATTTTGTTAATTATGGATACTAAAATAATATACCTATTTCAGATATGCAAAGGATTTGACAGGGACTTACACATATGAAGCGCTGTGAAGATGCTCCAGTGAAACAAAGAAATTTGATGTGATTTATTTTTAATTGAGATATTTTGGAAAAGAATAGTATAGTTACAATCACTGGATTAGTAGCACTTCATAGAATAAAAATAACATCACTGAATGGAATCCGACAAAATCACTGGAGAAATTATTCATTTGAATATGAAACAACGGATTTTAGGGTGAACAAAAGTGGAACCCAAGTTATGCAGCAACTTGTCTAAGTGACTGAAAAACAAGACTAAAGCTTTGTTGAGACATTACGCCGTACAATATGTCAAAGACCATTACGATCAAAATATTGATTCATTTAATGCACGATCTTACCTTCATTTGTAGCCTATCTGATATTCCTACTGACAATGATTTTCTAATCATGATGTGCCTTTCATTTAACTCTGTATGGAGAATTTGAATTTCCAAAGTGATAAGTTATGAGGAATTGGAAAAATCTAATTTTTAACATTATACAACAATTTATAAAGAATAATAATTGCAATCTGTAACTCATCAATTAGCAATATCATAAATTAAGTACCACACAGATGAAAGGCTGTAGTGCTAACTACCACACCACTCTGTGCGCTCGAATATTTATCTACCTACGACATGTTATGCTATGAATGATATAAACGCAGATCTCATTCAAAGAAGAGGGTATATGGCAATGACAATAATTAAACTGCATGTTCAAAAGAGGACAATCACAATGTGATCACTATAGAAACAACACCACATATTATAATTTGGCCATGATCCAAGGTAAGGTGCATTTTTATATCCAGATGCACGGCAGTGCATCCGCCAAGTCTAAGCCACTTCCACCGCCACTGATTTAATATACGGTAGCTACCCATGATTGTAGAATTCAGACCATTCTAATTTGCAGGGTGTGGATATTGGGGAAAAAAATACATCTATTTTGACAACCAAAGTCATCTTGCACACCGTCGTAATTACTTGCGAAGGAAATGGGGCTTCACGTATCCCTTTTATTATTTTGTCCCGAACCCTATCATAATGGATGGCAAACTTGCACAGGCAATTACACAAATCAAGAGAGCCCTTGTGGAATGTCGTTATAACCATGTGAGTATCATTGTGCAATGAAGATTCAGTATATTCCAATGAAATTGTGCAAATCCAAGTAATTTGATTTGGTAACACACATTTAAAAATCACACATGAACATTTCAGGCTAAAAAGATGGCACATCGTGCACTCATAACATTCCCAGAGCATACTGGTCTGTACCATCATCATGGCTTAGCCTGTCACTTCCAGATGAATTTTGAGGAAGCTATATGGTCATGGAAAAGGGCCATAGTTTATGAGCCTGATCCATGGCATATGGTAAGCACAGAAACAAAGTAATTTAAAAAATATATCAACAGCCCCTGGTCTAGAGTGAATGATCTGCAACCTCATTAACATACGTATACATCTTTGAAATGATGCAGAAATCGACACACACCATGAATCTATTCATCACTTCTAACTCCATGAAAATCCAGTTTTTTTGGAATCTACACACTACATGAAGCAATAATTTAATTAATAATTTAATAAATTTAAATGAATACATTTATTAAATCAATGCTGGCATTGCTGCGATTACTGAATGCATTGTGGATAAAATTGATGCTTAAATAGTAATTATATCACCACTTTTGCCTCCTATGTCTAAGGTCCAACACTACCACTACATTCATCGAGTGTATGTAACCTGGGGACACTACAGCTACATCAGGTTAAACTACAACCAAGCCTTGGAATGCTACAGGGCAGCTATCTATATCCACCACACACACAAGCTGGAGATCCATGTAGTCGAGTGCATGGTATTGCTAAACAGGGTGTCTGAATTTAACAGGGATTTTCAAAACAGAATTGATGGCCAGCCAATCAACGAAAACAACATCCCCCTGCTGAGAGCAAAGGCCAGATTACACTTCAAAAACGGGAAGTTGGGGCAAGCCAGGACAAACCTGATGCAACAGGCCATGTACGCACCACTCACCAGGATAGGTCACTATGTTGTAAAGCAAGTGGAGAAGCGAGCAGAACATTACCACCTTGCTGCTGTTCAAAGCTATGTGCTTGGATATCCTCTGAAGGTAAGGAGTCAGTAAGTGCAGCATGATTCCAAGGAAGTCTTTCCTGTCCAAGGAACTGAAAATTTATAATGATGAATGCTAGTTTCTTCCAAGACATTGGCGGAGTTCGCCCAAATGCTTCATATAGTAACAACCAACTGTTGAGAATTTTATAAAATGGTTATGGTTTATATCTGTCTCTCTGTAACAGGCACGAGGTAACATCAACTGTGCCTGCCAGTGTTGTCCTGATCGTTCCAAACATCATGCTGTCCGTGGTGTCATCCTTCGTGTGCAAGGAAATGCTGCGGAGGCAGCTGAAGCCTTCAAGCTTGCCTTGGAGGTTTTTGCATTCGAGAGCGCATCCCATGTCACATTATATGGTACTGAAGAGGAATATCTTTATTACCACCGACATATGGTAAGTCTTATACAAGAACAAGAGCGGCTGTTGCTCCATGATGGAGGCATGCATGCCTGGTGGGAGCTAAGGTTACAGGAAGCAATAGACCTTGCCACACGTGTTAAGGCGAAAGGTAGACCGTGGCCTGAGACAGACATCTTTCTTGGAGACTGCTTGGCAGTACAGGCAAGTACTTACTTTAATAGCTTTATTCTAAACAAAAGAGAAGCTAACAATATATTATTCCATACACAGTTTTACTGGAAGGAAATGAGTTTATTGCTTACAGGTTTCACTCTGCTTTGAAATAATTCTTCAACTTGTTGCACAAATATTTATTGACATACAGTTATTGAATCTGGATATAACAGACTTCAAGGGACCACAGAAATCAGTCTGTTATAGCCGAATGCACAGGCCATATATGAAATTATGATGGGGCCCGCCTTTCAAGTCTGTTATAACTTTTTTCGGAGCTACAGCGACTTGAAAAAGACTTCGCTCGCTGAAGGGTAGCCAACCCACAATTACGGGTCTCCAGGGTGAACAAAAGCGTGGCGCCATATCTGGATTTGAAGAGTATGGTCCCAAGGACATTAGTACCTTCATGCTTTCATCACCAAATGCACAGTTGAGTCTCTTAACGTCCTGACTAAAAGATAAGTTATGAGCAGTTAGAAAAACGTAGTCAGAAAGTGTGCATATAATACCGTATATAGATACATGTGCGAGTGCATGCGAGTATAGAGGAGGTAGAGGTTGTGAATTTCTGTTCATACAATAATAAATTGTGGTTTTTAAAAATTCAAAAGGTATTGGTATGTGGAAGTGGGCAAATGCATATTTCCCAGCCAATCCAAAGGTGGGATTGCAGATTGGTCGCAGGGTATAGAATCATGGATATGTGAATGCACAGAGGAATGGGTGGAGGTGGGGGGTACGCATATGGTTGGCATCATCACTGGCTATAAGTCTGAAGCGATTGAAAATTTGGTGGGCACTGTAGGCCGCAGGCCTAGAAAAAAGTGAGCGAAGTGAGTGGTTTTCTACGCCTGCGCCATAGAAAAATGCGAGGGTTTTTCTAGTATGAAAATAAGGTCGCAAACCAGAGGAAAAATCGAATAACTACTTTAAACTGACAGAAAATCACAAAACTTGGGCACAAGACACAAAGTGCAAGCAAGTATCACTTGCTCTGAACTCTACCACTTATAGCCAGTTTTCACTTGCACCAGACTTGCACAATATGTTGCCAAATATCTTTTTTCCAATCAAAGGAAAATTTAGACAAATATTTGGCATACGTGTCATGGAAACATGATTCGTATTACTTCTGAACGATTTTGGTCCTTTCAGGAACACAAAAAAATACTCCACAAAAAACCAAACATGCAGCTGAAGGAATAGGCCCGGAATCAGCCCAAAAAGTCCCGAAATTACTGCAAAAAGTTCAAAAACTATCACAAAAAAGGCCAAATAGGCATGAAAAGTCGCAAATAGGCCATTTCAGGCACTATAAAACCTACATTTTCCACATCCTGCACTTATGAAATGGACAGATCTCTTCACAAAACACTTGTCTAAAAATCCGGACTCTAGTTATAACCGAAAGTCTGTTATAGCTGAGGCTGTTATATCCGGATTCAACTGCACAAGCAGGTCTGCTTCTTCATTTTATGAATATACGAGATATTAACAAAGTCATGCATATCAAGTTGAACTCAGGTGAAGTCATGTAGATTCTTATGTTATATTGCAACTTTTTTGAAGCATAGTGCAAAATAATGCGGCCTTACTTGACAAAAATCATAAAATTTTAATGTCTCATAATTCTCATTTTCATACTTTCTTTGGCTAGGGTGATTTGAATGGAGCTTTAGAAAACTACACACAGGCCTTGATGACTCTTGAAGAAAATAGCGTTACATCAGAGCAGTTGTTACTAAGGCTAGCAATAGTGCTTCAGCACTTTGCAGTTTCAGCCATGAAAAGGAGGGAGTTTGATAACGCAGTCAAGCTGTGCACGTGTGCTCTCAGATATGTTGAGAAGAGTGCATTCCTCCATATGCTTAGGGCTAGAGCTCATTATATGGCACAGAATTATGACAGTGCCAGGGAGGATTTGAAGATATGCTTAAGCTACAACCCAGGAGAAACGCAAGCACTTGACTTGAAAAGGATCCTTGACACACACCCACCTCTGTGAGAGGAAATAAATTATCCAATAGTGTATCAATAACACAATTATTATTTTACTACCTATAAAGCTTTCTTTGATGTTGACCATGACAATGATGATTATCAACATCACTGGAATGCATGGTGAAGAAGCATTTCACACTGTCATTCAGGCAACAATAATGACTAGTGGTGATTATGATTAATACTGCGGTTCCTGCTGCTGCTACGGCTGCATCTATAAGTGATACAATAGCTTAGGTGTGACAACTTTGAAATGATCTAGAGCTGACTAGCTTAAATGTCACTTTATTCAAGCACACAATAAATACAAATACAAATCCACCTCCTCCAATGAAGGTAGATATGTCAGGTCCAAAACAAATTTTTATTTGCATTGCATGAAAACAGGAAAAATCAACGTTTCCGCCTGCGTGGTGGATTAGTATGCCTACTTCCAGATCCTGAGGCCTCTCCAATGACAATAGTGCCCTCAGCTATCTCTTCTCTCGCAGGTGACTTTTGTATTGTCTGCTGTGCCTCCAAGTAGAACATTACATCCCTCAGTTGCTCCTTCAGGTCCTGCACCTCTTTGTCTTTGGTTTCTCTGTATTCCTTCAGCTGCTTCTCCAAACCAGCTACTGACTCCTTCCAGGTCAATTGATCCTGCTGCAGGCACTTGTTGATCTGCCGCTCTTCCTGTAGCTCGGCAGTAACCTGGAATAGCGTGATATGTTTTTATGGTATGGCGTATTAGCTTTAGGAAGAAGATTATAGGACCCTATTTGGCTGTCTGTTTCAGAATTGAGCTCACATTCAGATCAGTGGAAATTTCCCAGACATGCCTGACACAAGTTGGCATGACTCAACCCACTGAACAGGGGAATGCTATGCAAAACATGTTAGTTCAGGCAATTATTTGGTGGTTACTTGGCCAGAATATGTCCACTCCTATTGCTTTCAGACATGGCCACTACACAGGTGTATATACAATGTCTACATCAGTTACGACTTGGTGATCTCAATAATATTCTGAATCACATTGTACACCAGGCCTAATGGCATAGTTTTGGTTAAACATTAGTTCATGCTTTGGCAGGAGAATTATGGCCAATTGGGTATAAATGGCTGAACTTGTTATTTGAATGAGTAAACTGGCAAGATTGAGAAATATAAAACTCATGAGTAACCTTGTTGAGTTTGGAGGTGAGCTGGGCAACTTTTTTTTCTTGCGCTTGCCTCTCCTTCTGCAAGGTGGCCATCTTCTGCTGCAGTTTTCCATTCTCTTCCAGAGATTTCCGTGCCTTCTGCTTCAGCTCTTCCCTCTCTTTTAGAGACTCCTGTTCCACAAGTGCAATCTTGTCCTCAAAATACAGACGTTGTGACTCCAGCTGTGTGGTCAGGAGGTATGTAAACTCCAGTTGAATAGAGTCCACTTTCTCATCTGCCTCCATCGCCTGGTCCTTGCCCACAGGACTGGTCCGATTCTCATCCGACACTTCCACCAGCTTCCCATCCCCCTTGTTCTGAAGAAGCCGGTGGACAAAGTTGTCTCCAACATAGTCCCACACCCTATTGTTTCCAAGTTGCATTGCATAGCAGTGGTGTGTGTCCAGGAAGTGGCTAAGTAGGGTGGAGAAAAGCCTTTCAGTACTCCACACAACATGTGGCTTATACATGATTAGATGAGATTTCCAGAACATTGCAGTGCATCAAAACTCCTACAAAACTTAATACAGGGTTTTATGCACGATATTAAGCAAAATACAGGGTCTTAATTCATGATTCAATTCAACAACTCTTCTGGTGACATCATGACTTTCATTTATCGCAGGGGGCTTTCTCTCCAAAACAGAATTATACCCTTGGCCATCCTTGCCCACCTATGGCAAGCTCGTGGCATGTGTACCCCTCAATCTCACTTGGCATCAATAATTACTGGCAAATGGTTACGTAGCAAATTGTAACAAACAGAGAGCATACTTACTGATATGCATGACCTTCCGAGTACCTCCCACATCCAACATGTCCACATATGAGGCATATCCATAAAGATTCTGCACTGTGGCATTCAAAACAACGGTTGTCTGCAACAATTTCTGGTGTCTGCACATATCGACATACGGGACAACTGCAAAAATCAGGATGCACAATTTAGAATATGCGTTTTAGGCAGGTCTCATTTTATAAAATTGCACAAGTCTCTACACTATTGAAGAAATGTCAGCTCACATATTCTGCACTGGTGGAAAAATATTGCAGATTGCTCACTTATCAGCTAGGTACCACTTCAGTAACAACTGCATTTGCATGCTACTGGATGCTTAAAATTCACACTTTTCTAGATGCACGGTTGTCCGTATTAATAACAACAGACTAGGGCATTGTGTAAAATATTTTGGAATAGAGACTCATATTATGTGGGGGTATCAATTGGTCTTCAGTCTTATTACCAAGACTTTTGATACGTGGCACAACATGTCCTGCAAGGTTTGCATCTTACCACATGAAATGTGTCCGAAAAGTTAGTCCTGTTGATGACTTGCTAAGGTCATATTAACCTTTTAATCACGACCCACTTTAGATGTGTCAATCAGTGCTGTGGTGACATGTGATTATTTTCCTTCATTGAAACTGGTTCAATGTTTTTGTCATTACATGTAAATTTCATGTAAAATGCTACATGCAGTTTTCATTTACAATTTCACTGCTAGCAAAAACCAAGTTTTAGATGTGTTGTGTGTGTGGTGTAATGCAAGCTTCCAAGCTACACATGACACCCTTGTATAAAGTTATCATCTGAAGTTTCCAGTACTATTCTGAGACACACTGTATAACTTGGACGACTACAGAGCTTGTCAAGGTATCCAGCTGATTCGAGTGGTCCACTATATTTTCTGCATTACAGATGGTAACTAATCTTTGGATCTGCATGTTTCCCAAGAAGTATAAGATTGCAGGACACACATTAATTAACAAAGTGTAAGGCAAAAATCATATACATTTCATAGATGGAAGAATTTTGATAACAAGCACACCTCTGATATTTCATAATAAAACTTGCAAGAAAACTTAAAAATATGTAACATTGGCGATCTTGACATTACCTTCAATATTGCAAATGAACCGAAAACTTCTAAGCATCTGTGCACATCACTTGCCTTGTATCACCCCACTTGGCCAAGCAACTCCCGTGAAAAGAATGATTGCAGAGAATGGTGAGGATACCATCAACGGACTCATCCATTCTTTCCAGACAGACGGGACAAGTGGGAAGTTCCGTGTGTCCTGAGGGAGGCAGCCCCCAGCAATCTCCCTCCTTCATCATTTGCACCTGGGACACATATGCCAAGTGGCACACTTCTGGTTCAATTGAATTGTACTGAGTCCCATTGAATGCATGGTAAAACTGGTCTGCAGAGTGCTACAGAAAGAACACAAATACATTGATTATAAATCTTTCTGAAGTACTTTACCCTTGAAGTGCATTTTCCTATGTAGTTCAATATGCTTTACCTGCGAATGGAACTTAACCAGGACCATGTACTGATTGGGTGTATTGTCACGTATAACCCGTACATGCTCTATGTCCTCATGGAAAGGAGCCAAGAAGTGAAGCAGGTCATGACAAGTAAGGGCAGCTGGAACAGCCAGCATGCACAGCATTTCACTGCGAGGGACATCCTTGTCCAGAGGGGTCCTCTCACTGAAAGGAAAATAATGCTGAAAAGCTGAACTCCAGATTCCATCACACTTGTATTAGCCTTAACACACAGTAATTATTATGTCACGAAGAGAGTGCCCAGAAATATTACATAATAACAATAACCTAAATATATAATTGATTTTAATATAAAAATAGCAAGAGTACTCCGATTTAACCTACTTTTCTTTGTACAAGTGAAGGATCCCTTTAGTGATCTCAACAAAGGGATTCCCCGACACAAATCCTATTTGTTCCTTGTTGCGCACACTTTCTGGTGGGATGGCAGGTGAACCTTCCTTCACTGAGCAGGCTCCGAATGGAGTCGACTCTTTGCTGGACGAGCTGCTAGAAGGTGGCGAAGACCCTCCCTTGCCCTGTTGAGCCCACCGGCTTCCCTTTCCAGGCTCATCCTTAGGTTCTGCTTCAGACGGTGGAGTCTCCACCTTGCTCATCAGAGTTTCCACCGTAATATCTCTCATCTCACGCCGACCTCGGTGATTACTCTTCCCTTGGGTGTCCAGTTTTCCCTTGTCATCACTCGAGTCATCTGGAGTTTGTACAGCTTCTGAATTCATCCTGTCCTTAAATTTTTGCGCTGAAATTGAAAGCAAACCAACTGAGTCCTGATTAACCCCAATGTGCAGCAATCACAGGCTAAAAAAGGGGACGTCACACTCTGTCAACAGTGCCAATGGAATTCTAGTGATCTACTGCAATAAGTGTCATGGCAATGGAATACATGTTACACACAATTGACCTCCTACAGTTGGTGACAGCCTTACATGTGTATGAGAATGAGTGCAGGATCGGATATCCTTCCTCGACCTCCACATGTATCACGCAGACGGACACGGACATTTCAGTAGCACCTGGCCAACACCCACACCAGCACACATCGTCGAACCTTCTGGACCACTCCTCTCTTCAATGCCATCCACTTCTTCTCTCACTCTCCCACGACCAGCTGCCTGGACCTCACTCGCAGCCCGTCACGGTCACCGCATCACCCTCTTCCAGAACTGACTTTTTAATTATTAAATCCGAGACGCAAAAAGTGGAAAGTATAAAAAAAATGTCACGCTGCTGTGGTATATTTTTTCGCCTCTTTCTTCCTGGCCAAATGGCGACGTTGCCAGATTGGGTGCGCAAAGAGGGGGAGAATGGGCCGCGTCCGAGTGGATTGGCCGCGTCCGAATGATCCAAGGCTAATCGAAAATGGATCGAAATTAAAGCCTCCTCAGCCAGAATTAGCCATCAGGGACAGGAGCGGTGGAGGTGTAGCCGCTACTTGGAGGGTAACGGCTATCTGGACATAATATCACTCCAGTTTGCACCCATTTCATGCGTGAGCTAACCTCCGTGGATCTGAAGTGGTGTGGTGAAGCCGGTATACACAACTCTGTCCCGCTGTACGGCCACGGGTCCGGCTCTAATGATCATTGCCGTCAAGTGGTTATAAGCAGCGGTTGTGAGCCGCTGTGCTTGTTCCGGCCCCCCCCGCCAACACGCTAGCCATCCATCCATCCCCTCCTTCCTGTCGCTGTCCTTCCTTCCTTCCTCGTCGTCCGTGTCCCTCCGGCCTGGCTGCTTCCTCCTGTGGTCAGCCCAGCGTCCACTCTGTTGTCCACACGCACACTCGACATGCGCACCGTTTAGCTGGCAGGTACACACGCGGAGGTCCACAAGTCAGCGGTGGGTATGCTTGTGGTGTATATAGAGGCAAGGTTTGATTGCTGATTTCTGCTCCAGTGTAGGTGCTTCCCTGCTGAGGAGGAGGCAGCAAATGGATATGGAGGACAAGGCAGGGGCAGGGAGGGGGGAGGTGGAGGAGGAGGAGGGTGGTGGGCTGACCAGGGCGGAGATGGCCAAGCTCTTCTTCGCAGGGGTGGCCTTCTTCCCTGGGCTCTTCCTGGCCTGCATGCACATCGGGTTCAGGTCACCCAGGGGAAAGGCCTTCAGGGAGAGGTACCAGCTGCAGACCAGCGACATACTTGACATCTGCAATAAGTGAGTCAAGTCAAATGTTTTGTTTGCTTGCAGGGTATACTTTTATGGACGCAATAGGGCAGGGTTTCTCAACCGGGGTTCTGCAAGAAATGGTGATAAAATGCTAATTATATGCAAATGCGTTTTTGAGTCATTGATATGTGATGTACGGTAATTTTTATATAGCGGTTCCCTGAGGCATGAATATGATTTCAAGGGTTCCCCAAGAGTAGAAGTTCCCCAAGTTGAGAAACCCTGCAATAGGGTATGAGATTCTGGGCAGTACTGCAACTGCTTGAGTGTCTGGGCATAGTTAGCCAATTCTTTATTCCGATTTTTTAAATGTCGTTTAGCCTTCCGTTATGCATAAGCTTGAAAGTCTGCTATGATGGTATGGCAAATCAGATATTGATACATTTTAAAAATCAAATTTTTGTAAGATATCCTTTTCAAGATGGCCCATGCCCCCCCATGGGTTCTTGCCCTGCACACATCATGTGTTACATTTGGTTAGCTCACAGCTGCATTGGCAAATATATAACTGACATGAATTTCCATTTGCCCTATGACCTTGCTTTTAGGTTTATAGTGGAATCATGCATACCAGTAATGTGTGTAAATTGCTGCTAAACTAGAAGGTGAGGTGACCAGAGTTAGTGGAAATAAGCATATCTGTACAGGGGCGTTCAGACGAGGCAACTTGGTTGCATACAACCTGAAATACACGGAGAGAATATAGGAACCTGGTTGCAGCCCCCAGTTGCAGAAAAGCTGCAGCATTTTTTGGGTTGCTGCAACTTCCTATTCTCTGCTTGTATTTCAGGTTGCATGCAACCAAGTTGCATCGTCTGAACGCCCCTTAAGATCTTGACTCTTATGGATGTGGGCTAACACAATACATATGTCAGACATGTCAATTTCTTTTCCATCATTAGCCAGAATCAGATTGTATGCCACCACCAATGTGGCTTACACCTTTACACACAATGCAGATAGGGCTATTGTCTTGTACATTCCAGGGTTCCCACCACCACTTCACTCTCTTGTCTATGCTACCCAAAAATAGCACATGACAATGAGTAACATAAGCTGGAACTTACAAAAAAAGCCAGTGTGTGTCTTACAGTAATAAACCTTTTTCCAGTGTTGCAGAGCAGAAATGCATGTTACGTAAATGTCAGTCAAGTCACCCTTTAGGGAAGAAAAGAAGAACTTTCGTGACAAATGTAATTTGGCAAGTTGGGCTCCTGAAGTCATAAGAAATGATGTACCAAATGTGGCACCAGTTTTTCAATTTGTGTGTTCATAAGTGAATGCCATTAGGCTTACATAATCTACAGTGATACCAACAATACACTATTGCCTGTAATTTGCCACCTTTTTATCAATTTCATTCAGTTTTCACTATCGTGCTTATTGCTATGCAGTAGGTATAATTTCTCCTGTCCACAGATACGTTTTATGTTTTTCCTCTTTATTTGCAAGTTTTCATCACAATGCAATAAGAACAAACTCCAAGAAAAAGGTAATTAAAAGACACTTGAGTCATCTTTCTTGGTCTTGGGGGGTTCAGGAGTTCAGTTACCAGCTAAACATTTTAGAATATATGCTGCTTCTTGCAGTTGGTTTTGTCCTGGCTGCAGCATACCTGGATCATTTTTAAAACACTTGACAGTTTCATCATATGTCAAATTAAGGAAGCAATATTGGAATAATTGTACAGAGCAGAAATGCTATATTGCAGATCTAGAGCATTTTTGGCTTTGTGAATGAATTTTTGTATTGGTGCAAACAGGCCTTTCAGTAAATTACTGTACAAATCCCATTCTTGCACAAACCGTGCATAATAAATAATGAAAATCTTGGTGAATACCTCCAGGAACTTAATTACGGTACACACCACATTAGTGTTAAGGTGGTTTAAATTAGATGTGTAAGGATATTAAGGTGAAAGTGCTTTTTAATATCCGCACATAAAAGTTTGAAGGTAGAACTTGTGAATGGCAACACTGACTTCTTTTCATTAGCATATGAAAATGCCGTGACATTTTCAACTGAAAAGAGCCATTTGGATATGGATCATTAGCAGAGAGAAGGTAGCATGGTAAGAATGCAAAGTGCAACTAATGCCCTTGCGTCACTATAGATCCATGAATTAGCTAAATGGAACTTTGGCTCCACAAGCATGAAATCGCTTATGACAAAAAATTGATATGCTATCATGACAACAATTACATTTATGACAGAATTTTCCCATGAAGGGGTAGCCAGCAATGACCAGGTACGTACACCTGGCAGTCTCACTTGACCAATAAAATAATGACTCCTTGGTGATAAGTCAGGTCATGTATAGGATACAGTGGATGTGGTTATGTGTATGTTTACAAATACTGTCGACTATAGATATAACAGACCTCAAGGGACCACAGAAATCAGTCTGCTGTAACTGAGGTCTGTTATATCCAAATACACAGGCCATATATGGAAGTACACTGGGACCAGCCTTTTGGGTTGACTACAACCAAGGGTTGCTTACAGCAGAGGCTCTTATTTTCAGGCAACTGTACAGTGTAAATAATAATAATAATAATAATAATAATAATAATAATAATAATAATAATAATAATAATAATAATAATAATAATCATCATTGGAATTAGTGCACTGCCCATTGATGGCCATCTGGCACAGTACCTTTATTTGCTTTTAGGTGTACAGCTAATACATTTTTGATCCTTTTCCATAACGCCTGGCCACCGCGAGCGATAGGGGATGACAGGAGGGGATGTGCAAAGTGCTAGTGCAATGTTGAACGTGGTGCATTTTGTGAACTCCCCCGGGTGGATTTGTCGACCAGAGATTCCACCCGAGATGAACCCAGAGATGCCCGCTTAACTCTGCACGAGATGAAGGGGGGAACCCAGGGCTGGGATCGAACCTGGGAACTTAACATCCGTGGGCGCGTACGTTACCGCAGCGCCACTCCGCCTCCCTAACTGTGCAGTGTAAATGTTCATAGTCAAGACACTAGTATTATCTTTAAAGTGTAAACTTATCCGAGCCAAAAGCATGCAATTCTGGTGAGCCTCGAGTAGGAAACTGGCTGAGAAATTTTTTCTACATTCACTGGTGCAGATATGACGTACACTTTTCTTCCACCCAATTGTTGAACTTGGAAATAAGACGCCCATGATAATTTTTGTTACAATTGATGAGAAGTTTTTGTGGTTATTTTATTGTACTCTTTATTGCAGAGCTGTATCATCAGTCCAAGCATGTATGGCAAGTAGTGTGGGCGTGCTTGCCATATCCAACTGCCGCCATGATCTCATCTATGCCAAAGCCATCATAATAGAGGTGTATGCCTGGTTCGGCTTCTCCTACTTTTTCTATGATACCATCTCAATGTATTACGTGTACAAATATGAGAAAGCAGAGAAGAGGGGGGCAGGAGACACAAAAGTGAAGGAGGGTACTCTGAACCGGTTCCTGTATGACAAAGCATTGATTGTGGTGCATCACCTTGTTCTCACCCCCATTGGATTTGCCATAGTTGTGGTGAGTGTCACCATATTTATTTCATTGAAATTTTGTAGTGTTGAGCTAACATGCGATGGCTTTCATATAATGTTTTCATTTTTGTCTTCAGATGCGCTACAGGAAAGGTCTAGGTGATTGTCTGGTCGGATTTTTGTACTTAATGGAGGTCAGCACTCCATTTGTGTCATTGAGAAGCGTCCTGAGCAAGATGAAGGTCTGTTCATTTTAAAATTAGGAAGTCATGCGTGTAACATAAGGTACTGTTTTGATTTCCAGATGAAGTCTTCCCCACTCTACGTTGTGAATGGTCTAGTCATGATTGTCGCCTTTTTCCTATTCCGCCTAGTGATATTCCTCTACATCGCTGTAGAGTACGCCAGACAACAAGCAATATCCATGATTGACGTAAGTCCAGCTAGCTAACATTACCAACTAACATTACGACATTGACATATTACATTCTTTCATTGCAGATGTTGATGAGTTTATCGCCACTAGTGTACGTCATGTTGTTCTTGTTGATCTTTCCTCAAGTCTACTGGTTTATATTGATGATCAATGGTGCAGTGAAGATTATGATATCCAGGTCACACAAGAAGGAGGCATAATTCTTTAGTGCAGATATTTGCATGCCTTAAAAAATACAACGGAAACAAAGGCTTGGAGTTAGTAAGTGCCAGGTCAACGCCAGCTATGTCAGTCAGAAACCAAAAAAAAAAAAAGGAGCCGAGAGAGAGAGAAAACAGAAGCAACCATTTTGTGATACGCAAGTATTATTATTCACTAGCTTGGTTACCAGTCAGGTTCATGAATTTTCTTATTCTCGACACTTTCGTGCAGGTTAAGGGGAAAAAAAGACTAAGAAAAAAGAAATCATGTTAAGGGAACTTTAATTGTGTTCACCAGATGGAGCCAGTCACTATAAGCTATCCACTGAAGAAGTAATGTTTTGAAGTTTTTTGCATGCTGTGTGATCATGTTATTTATTGATTTTTTTACTTGAGCAGATTTTCCATGTCTTACATTCTCTCGAGCAGTGTTTTGTGAAGGTTTTTTGCATGCGGAATTTCTGGATTTCAACTGCATTTTTGAGAAGGGAAGAGCATCAATCTCTTTTCCTACAACTATTACCACTTTTCCAGTGCCTTCCAGAGCGTCACTTTCAAACCATTTTTACACTGGTGTCAAGCCAGCCAGGGAAAGAAAATATTAATGAATTATCAAACCATCGAGAGAGTGTGTGAATGTGTGTTAGTGTGAATGATTGAGCAAGTGTAATTTATTTCAAAATTGCCTGGTTAAGATTTTTAACAAAGGGTGACAAATGCTCTGAGAACAATGCAGCATTTGATTTGCTAAAGTCATCTTCAATTGCCATCTGCAAACTTCTCTTGTCATTAATTTATTTTGTGCTGAAGTTATCAAGTCACAACGAGCTCATTTCATTGTTTGTCTGTCTGTGGTCACAATTTGTGTTATGTACAGAGTGTTTTTTTTCCGCTCTTTTTTCCGAAGATACGTACTTGATGGAGGTTTGTACATAGACCAAGTTGTTGACCGAATAATTGGCTGTACAGAGGGTGAACGTTATTTTTGTACTATTCTTTTTACTCTTGTTGACCATTTTACAAACTTTGGAATGAGCTACACATATCATTGAAATTTTTACCATTCCACTTCCTGTTATCCCAGTTCTCAGGAGGTCCAAAGGCCAATTTGAGATATTGGGCCTGCCAGGTTCTGGGAAACACATCGGTGTGTTTGGCTTTATGGGTAATAACACTTTTAACATTCAGTATACCCACCTTTGGTGCAGGGAGAATTAAACGGTTTTGTCAGAGGAGCCTCATGATATCTGAAAATGTGAAGGCAACGGGCTTTTCAAGGGGGTGCCAACTTGAATGCTTGCAGCAATTTTCAAACCGGAATTTAGTTTGAAGGCAGAGCAATTTTACCGGAGCAGTGCCTTCATTTGAAATTTTCAGGAACAACCCAGTTAATTTCACTTACACATTTCATTAATCGTATGCAAAGGATTAGCAATTATTTGCAACTGTCCTCTCCTTTCATCCCCAAATAGATGATGCAGTTAAAATGAATTCACATATTATAGTATCGATAGTATTAGTTGAGTACAACTCGCTGGAGTTTTAATGCTTGATTTAGCAAAGTTGCAAACACCTTGTACGAATTAGGTTAGAAACCGCATAGGCTGCATGCAACGGTACATTTTAGCGGAGGTTTAGCACTCTCTGGAATGTCTTGACTGTTTAAGCCTTAGGGCAAGCGAAAGGCAGAAATAAGCAAGGTGGTCATAAATTTTTATCTCAGGAATAGCCATAGGGTAGTGGTACTTGAATGTGTCTGCTGCCATTTCACGAATCTTCAACATTTCTCTGTTTTTGTGTGGTTTCTGTGTGTCCCTGAAGGGCCATCTTGTAAGTCTCAAAGTCTCTTTTCAAGTTACGTAATTAATAATTGTACCTGTAATTTTATGGTTTGGCCATGAAAATAAAAAAATCTAGTGTGTCCTGTACGTTGTTGAAGTGTTTCCTTTTCACGGACAAGTAATTATCATTACTATAGTACACCGTAGTATAGTTGATGGGTATGTTACTAGTTTAAAATTAGGCGGCGGAGGAGGACGCCACCTACAGGCGGAAATAGTAGTTCCACCCGGCTCCCGCCAGACGTCACCTGCGTCGCAAACAAACAAGCAAGAAACAAACGCAGCCATCATAAGCGTCGTCGAAGGAAAATCGTTCTGAAAAGGCCGAAGCTTGATCCTCCGGTCCTTCATCGCAGAATCCGTGTGAATCCCCGAGTAGCGAGATGTCCATCGGAGTGCCGATCAAGGTCCTGCACGAGGCGGAGGGTCATGTGGTGACCTGCGAGACGAACACGGGGGAGGTGTACAGGGGGAAGCTGGTGGAGGCGGAGGACAACATGAACTGTCAGATGGCCAACATCACGGTGACCTACAGGGACGGGAGGGTGGCCCAGCTGGAGAATGTCTACATCCGAGGGTCCAAGATCAGGTTCCTCATCCTGCCGGACATGCTGAAGAACGCACCCATGTTCAAAAAGCAGGGGCAGAAGGGGACTGGGGGAGCCGGAAGGGGGAAGAGCGCCATCCTCAGGGCACAGGGTGAGTTCCGCACTACTGCCACAAGCTTTGCGTTGTCACTCACCACGTTGTGCACATTTACAAGCAATGTCTGCGTGTACATGATGCGCAGCGTCAGTGTGCCCTTTTACACTGGAGAGTAGACATGTGTGAGGTGCAGTTGCTACCCACCAGTGTCGAGGCATGAGCACAAGTCAAAATAAACGCCTCTCAAGCACTAGTAGCACGTTTACTTGCATTTTGAAACAGTATGGCCAAATCATGTGAGCCATCCACAGGGCAAAATGTGCAGTGAAACTGAACGTGAACTGTTGTAGTAGTAACACAAATAAAGAAACTTGAATTATTGACCAGTAAATACCTGCCGTGGTTGTTCGACAGCTGGAGTAGCAAACTTTGCACCCCTGGGAGTGTTCTAAACACATTTGTGCAGTAAAAAAAAGGGTCAGGAAGAGGCATTTTTGAGTGACTGAAGTGACCTCTCTTGCAACTGTTGCTCAGGTCTGCCATTTTAGCAGCTAAAAATTATGAGGAAGGAGATGAAGTGATGAGTGAGCCACAATGAAAGAATTGACAGGATTGCAAATTGTGTGCAGCATAGAAAAATCCATTAACCCTAAGTGTGTAATTGACCAATTTCCAGTTGCGTGCCTCTTGCGGCCAAATTTGGCCTGCCATGAAAATGGCAGCGTTATATGTGCAGAAGCAGGACTTTCCTATCCCTGCTCATGTTAAATGGCCTCTGCTTGCTCGCGTCTGGGGATCTGGCCCGGGGGCAGATCTTGTTTACATTTTTTTTTGGAGTGAGGAGGTTCCTGGCCTGCCCTCACCAGGTTCCAAAAGTTAATTGGCCCCTGGAGTAATTTTGTGAATGGTGATCGCGCATTTCTCATTGCTGTCAGGGCTCCGATTGTCCGCGTCTGGTGGTCTAGCCCCGGGGCTGATCTTGGTGAGATTTTTGTTTTGTTTTGAGGAGGTTCCCGCCCTCAGGTTCCAAAACTTAATTGGCCCCATGGTGGACTGCCCCCGGAGTGATTTCGTGAGTGCGAGTTTCTCATTACTATCCTGCCTCTCATTGTCCGCGTCTTATGATTTGGCCCTGGGGCAGATCTTGCTGGTAATTTTTTTTGGAGTGACCAAGTGGCCTAATTTGGTCGCGAGAGGCGCGCAACTGGAATTTGGTCAATTGACAGGATTGAAAATTGTGTGCAGCCTGGAAATTTAGTGAGAGTTTTGACAATGACATTCAAGGAGATGGCTTGCCATCTTGCCTACATAATTTTTCCGTGTGACAGGAGAGCTCCTGGGCATTTAAAAATGAAACTAGAAAAACCCTGGCTTCGCTTGCATTTCATTATTGACACCATCCGCCTAACATCTGGTCTTTTATTTTCAGCTGCTCGTGGCAGAGGAAGAGGGCGTGGAAGAGCCTGGGGACCTGGTCGACGCTGAGGCATTTTCTGTACCTCGTCAGTTTTGGACAAGCACGAGGACCTGTCTCTTTTTGAGGTGTTTAATCCTTTGTGTGTGGGACTGACGTGCAGTCCATGTATTCGGAATTGAAGTGTTAAGCGTGTGGCATGTGACTGTGGAAAGGACTGAGAACATAGGATAATTTGTATTTGTTTGGAAGTACTGCAAAACGATTTCGAGATGTTTTCGGCTGCTTGAATTGCATTGGTTTACCTGATATAAAACTGCAAGAAGTAATTTTAATTTTAGTATTATCAAAGTAATTGGATTTTGACATTGAACGAATTGAAAATCATGTTTGCTATAGCACAATATTACTTTAATATAATTATGTCGTGTGTTACACAGTTTTTTTTTCAGGTACACCATGGCATTTCTTATACATATTGTGATGTATATGTTGCAGGTAATAAATTGCGTACTTTCTATAAAAATTAATCCATCAATCAACCCCTTCTGCAATGCTTATCTTGATTTGGTTTGGGTAGTCATTATATTCCCTTGTTTGACTGAGAAATGTTAATATCTGCCTGAACTGTCAGTATGTGCACATTGGCTTGTGCATTTCCAGCATCACCAGAAGCCCTTCCACACATTACAATTCTGGTCGCTTCCTTGGTGGAAAAAGATGGTACGCAGTCTCGTGCCAAACGCAATCATATCTGGAATTACCGTTGCAATCCTGTCCCATTGGTGCTGGAGAGTGGAGATGCTGGATCGTGCCAGATGTTTACAGCATACAATGTTCGTGATGATTCACATTTAAAAGCTGACTCGTCCATAAAACAAACCTGCCGTGGGAAAGTTTCATTTCTTCAGCCTCCCAGTTTGTGAAGTCTTGAATGGGATGTTTCCCAACGCCTGGCCCCCAGAAGTCCAGATCTTACCCCGATGGTCATTTTTGAGAAGATACATGCATGGTGAAAAGATCCTGCATTTCCGTCACCTACTATAACAACCGTGAGTGAAACCAGCGATTCAAAAGTTGGCTGCTTTGCCTGTGGAAACATGGCGGCCGTGGCTGAGAGATGTAGTCGGATGTAGTCATTGGATCACAAGTTCATAATACATCTTAGACCGAAGAGAGCTGGTCGCCATTGGCGCCAAAAAGCGTCGGTTTCGTGGTTACGGAATCCAGCGAGTGTTTTTAATCTTTTAAAAATCTGTTTGGAACAGAAGAGGGGGTGGATCGGAACACTTTGGATCGGAAGGTGGGAGGGCGGGAAGGTGCCACCACGGCGTACTGCTTGTTCTAGCCAAGGTGCTGTCGTCGCCTGCAGCTTCGGGCAGGCGACGACGACTCATCATCTGCCTAGATAGCCCGTGGTCATCAGCCATCAGCTAGGCTGCAGCAGCCTGCTCCAGTGGGTCGTCGTAGGGCATCGAGGCGCCATGGAGAAGCCAGGGGGTAGTAAGGGAGAGAGTGGCAAGAAGAGCAGGGGGATGATGAGTGCTGCTGGCACCCGCCTGACCTCGTCCGCAGACCTGAAAATGATCCAGTCTGAACACATTGTCTGGATCCAGCATGAGATCTTCAGCTTCGGGGTCCTACCACACCATCTGCCCAAAAGGCTCGATGCCAAGGTGAGCATGATTACGGAATGATAGAGGAATGACGATAAGAATTATTAATGTCCTCAAGTGCAAGCAAAAGCCCCATTAATTCAGTGACAGGATATTTTTGACACTTTTTGCAAGAATAATGCTGACATGTGTAGTATCATATAATTTACTTTGCAGCATTTGAAGAAGCTGTTAATGTATTGTCGGAGTAAAGGAATTGATGGGTATCCTAGGATGACCTATGCTGTCTGGAAGCATGTGGCTACAGACAAGCTGAAGATTTCATGTGATGTTGCCTGGCTGTACTTCATGCTATTTACATACCTCAAGCATAAGAACTTCATTGAGATACAAGCATGGGAGAAGAAGTTTGCAAAGTGCAGCACTGTGGAGGAAAAAGGTAAGTCTTTATTTGACGTTTAATGCTCTTGGGTCTTGGATACCTGTAAGTTACTGCCGAAGCCTGTTATTTATCCAGTTGAATAATAATAATCGGAGCAGAATGTTCAACTGGTAAATAAGAAGAATTTCTTTATGCAATACTTCTTCCTTGGTGGACCACCCTGTATATTGCCCATTCACACACAATCATTCGTGCATTAATTTAACATTATTAGTAAACATTAATTTTGGTGGGAAATGTTTACATATGTTGCTGTTTCCCCCCCCGCAATAACGGCCACAGGCCGGATAACGGGGTATCAAATAAATAAATAAATAAATAAAATGTTGCTGTTTTTATACACCACTTGCTTAAGCTTATGTAATATCTTTATCCCCCTCAAAAACGCACTCGTAAAAAACGCGCCAAGTCGTCTGCCGAAAAAACCTGTGAGATAGTGCCTGGGAGCCATGCCTTGTCCACTCCGCCGTACAAAGTCGTGAGATCGTGGTGGACGCCAAGCCTTTCTTCGAGGCTATAAGCTAAGTGAGATGACTTGGTCGGACTTGGTTCACGTGCACGAGGAACAATACGGGTTCAGTTCGCTGGAATTTGGTCAAGTTACCCAATTTTAGCTGTACGACTCAATTATCAAGTC